>JAZBHA010001240.1:0-25906 GCA_037464855.1 Iselma pallidipennis | reverse complement strand
ACATACTGCTTGCCGGGCAGATGCAGAGCAGTATGTCCCGGTGTTCAAGTCCCGGTCAGGTCGAGACTTTTTCAGGATATATATCGCTTTGTGACATAACACTCTTCAAGTGTCTTAATTAATAACTTATTTTATTGTTATTTTACAATTTACTCTTTAAACAGCAGTACCATAACGCGGACATTGTTAGCCCCACTGCAAACGTGCGAGCGAACCCACTAATTAATTGTTGAATAAAATATGTGTGACAGTAATAGATGTTGATATATTATTTAAATAATTAGAGAATGTAAGCATTATCTAGGAATAAAACAATAAAATTATTGTCCATTAATTTTATTTATTTGTTTATCCCTAATATATCTACAGACTTTACCAAGTAATTTCTTTAGTAATTTTTGACACTTCATTTAACGAATAGGTATTGATCATAGATGTATCGTAAATGAATTTCTTTAACAACTTCCAGAAGTATTGAGTGTTATTAATGAAATAGAAGTTGTTCTGTTATTACTGTTCACGAGCTCTGATAGAAACATGTCTTTCTTTAAATTAAATGTTGATTTTATAGAAATTGCATATGGTCTTGGAAATTTCTTTGGTATTGTTCCATCGTATTGTTTCGGAAAGTGTACTTTGGTTCATTTGAAACGCGACAAAATCCGCCCGATTTTGTTTTTTATTATTTTTCTTACAATAGAATCAGTCTCAGTATTTTATCAGAGCTTGGATCCACAACATTTAAGTACAGCAAGGGTTTTAGATACTCTAACTCAATTTTTATTGATTATTATAACTTATTTTTCATTTATACGGAACAACTTTAACAAATCGAGATTGTGGGGAAAATTATTAAATAATTTACAAACAACTGACAAATACATAAATAATAAAAATTACCGAAAAAGTAGCTTTTTCGAGAGAAACTCATCAAAATTATTAATTTATATTGTATTAAAGTTGCTTGTGCATGTTTATGCGTTCAGAGTTTGGTATCGGATTTTTAATTTGAATGTCTTGTCGGTTGCAATTTTTCACATTCAATCTTATTTTTATTTAATTTGTCAATTTATAATTTTTGATTTGTTAACTACATCTAAGCTGAGATATAAATATTTATCTACAGTAATGAAAAACAAGCCTAATAATTTAAAACATATAATGATAATAACTAAACTTTCATTCAGATGTACCGTTTATTTTAATAAAATGTTCGGATGGTTATTTTTGTTGATGTTCAGTGAACTTCTAATGAATATATTGAAATTTCTACACCACATTGTTGAAGATTTTATTGTTAACGAATACGATAAAGATTTGAAAATATCGATAACTATAGTTAATTTGTTGATGGTCGTAGTGGATTTGGTAAGATTTTGTTTCAAATAAACCTCATACAATATTATGTGATCTTTTTACGTTACAGATGCCTGCAGTTTTTATTACAATGGAAAGTGATTTCGTTACAAGTGCATATAAAAAATTCTACAAAACAGTTCAAAATTCTCTTTTACATCCAGTAACTCCTATAGAAGAAAAAGAGTATAAAGTTTTGGCAAAATATTTGAAAAATAATCCTGTCAAGATAACAGCGGCTAATTTTTTTCTTATCAATAGGCGCTTATTACTTACAATTCTAACAACAACAGCGACCTATTTGACTGTAATTTTACAGTTTGCTCTTTAAACAGATACGGGGACTACAGGGATGACAGTTACGGTCCTATAAAACACGGATTTAATGTTTAATTATTAATTGTTTAATAATATATGTGTGACAGAAATCGATGTTGATATAATATTTAATTAATTAGAGAATGCAAGCATTATCTAGAAAAATAAAATAAAATAATCGTCTATTAAACTTATTTATTTACTTGTCCCTAATATATCTACAGAGTTTACCAAATAATTTCTTTAGTAATTATCGACACTTTATTTGATGAATATGTATTGATAATGGATGTGCGGTAAATGAATTTCTTTAACAACTTCCAAAAGTATTGCCTGTTATTAATGAAACAGAAGTTGTTCCGTTATCACTTATCACGAGTTCTGATCGAAACATGTCTTTCTGTAAATCGAATGTTGATTTTATAGAAATTGCATATGGTCTTGCAAATTTCTTCAGTATTGTTCCATCGTATTGTTTTGAAAAGTGTACTTTAGTCCATTTAACACGTGACAAAATCCGCCCAATTTTATTTTTTATTACTTTTCTTACAATAGAATCAGTGTCAATATTTTATCAGACATTTAATTCCAAACATTTAAGTACAATAAGGCTTTTAGATACTTTAACTGAATGTTCATCGATTATAATGACTTATTTTTTATTTATATCGAATAACTTCAATAAATCGCGATTGTGGGGAAAATTATTAAATAATTTACAAACAATTGACAAATACATTAATAGTAAAAATCATCGAAAAAGTAGCCTTTTCGAGAGAAACTCATCAAAATTATTAATTTATATTGTATTAAAGTTGCTTGTGCATGTTTATGCGTTCGGAGTTTGGTATCGGATTTTTAATTTGAATGTCTTGTTGGTTGCAATTTTTCACATTCAATCTTATTTTTATTTAATTTGTCAATTTATAATTTTCGATTTGTTAACGAAATTCAAGTTAAGGTACAAACATTTATCGAAAATAATTAAAAACAAGTCCAATAATTTAAAACATCATCAATTTAGTTTACCAATAAACAGTATCATGATAATTACTAAACTTTCGCTGAAATGTACTGTTTATTTTAATAAAATTTTCGGTTGGTTATTTTTATTGATGTTCAGTGAACTGATAATAAGTATTTTACAATTCCTACACCACATCGTTGGAGATTTTATTGACAATGATTATGACAAGGATTTAAAAATATCGACAACTATAGTTAATTTGTTGTTGGTCGTAGTGGATTTGGTAAGATTCTATTTCACAAAAACATCATACAACATAATGTGATTTTTTTATATTATAGATTCCTATAATTTTTATTACAATGGAATGTGATTTCGTTACAAGTGCATATGAAAAATTCTACAACACAGTTCAAAATTCTCGTTTGCATCCATTACCTCCCATAGAAGAGAAAGAGTATAAAGTTTTGGCAAAATATTTGAAAAATAATCCCGTAAAGATAACAGCGGCAAATTTTTTTCTTATCAATAGGCGCTTATTACTTACAATTCTAACAACAATAAGGACATATTTTATTGTAATTTTACAATTTGCTCTTTGAACAGCAGTATCGTAACGCAGACACTGGGAGCCACAGGAATGGCTATTGTGGTCCTTAAGCAGGAAATTAATGTTTAACCGTTAATTATTTAATAAAATAGATGTTGAAATATCATTTAATTAATTAGAGAATGTAAGCATTATTTAGAGAAAAATAATAAAATTATTAACCATTAAATTGATTCATTTACTAGTCCAGAAAATATCTACAGAGTTTACCAAGTAATTTTCGACACTTTTTTTTAATGAATAAATACTGATAATGAATGTGCGGTACATGAATCATTTCTTTAACAACTTCTAATGTACTGCGAGTCATTCATGAAATAGAAGTTGTTCCATGATTGCTTATTACGAGTTCTGATAGAAACATGTTTTTTTGGTGGGGAAAATCTTAAAGAAATATCGATGTAAAATAAATGGAGCGAATTTTTTCGATATTGAAAAATGCACCCTTCTTGGAATTTTATCAACAATTACAACATATTTCATTGTAATATTACAATTTACACAATAAATTGTATCAAAATAATTTGTTCATTTTTTCTTTGATTATTATTTACCTATATGTACTGAGTAAACGCTTTCAAAATAATTAGTTTATCGCTTCACATTCGAGCATTTTTCCAACAACATCACCAAGAAGCGGTGGTGTTGCAGTATGATGAATTTTAATAAAAAAAATGTATTGTCGAAATTAGATATCCGTTTTATGGAATTTCCATTACGTATTGCTAATTTCTTTTCGGTAGCTCCATCGTACAATTTTAAAATATGTGCTATAAAAAATCCCAAAAAGGATAAGATTTTTGCAGTGATTGTTTTTTCAATTCTTTCAATTATTAATTTGGTTTCATTCATTTATAAACATGTGAACATTCATTTCATAAACCTTCTCCGATTCTTCATTGATATGGAAATAATATTTTTGATCATAATAATTTATTCCATCTGTATCCAATTCAATTATTCAAAATCACAATTATGGACAAAGTTACTGAAGAATCTACAACTAATTGATAAGTATTTGAATGATAGAAATCGACATGAAATCTGTTGTTTGAATAACACTTTGTTGCAATTATTCATAGGCACTATTCTATTCACAATCTCACAAATTTATGGTCATATAAATGCATTCATGCTAATTAAATTTAAAATGAGTTTCTTATTAAATTATACTATTTGCTATTATCTTTATTTTGTTCACCAGTTTGTGATGTTTAATCTTCTAATCGCTTTAAAATTACGATACAAAGAATTATCCAGAATCATTAAATCTCAGATCTGGATTACAACAAATTCGACAAAATTTAATGCAATCGTATATAGGATGAAAGTAAATATTAAAATTATGGCAGAATGTATTGATTGTTTCAATAAAATTTTCGGCTGGCCACTTTTCTTTATAAGCGGCCATCTCATAATCAATGTCTTAAATGCAATGGCTTTTATTGCTCAAGATCATCTAACTAACAATAAACATGATGGACCTCTACAAACATCATTCACTGTACATAATTTTATAAAATTAATCACAAATTTGGTACTTCTGATTTGTATTATTATGGAATGTGATTTAGTTGCAAAGTCAAACAAAGAATTATATCTGGATGTGCAAGATTATATTCCGAAGAGAATGACTGAATCAGAGAAAAACTGTTATAATAGTTTGATAAAATATTTGAAAAAAACTTTAATACGAATTACTGCTGCTGATTTTTATGATATCAACAGAAGTTTAATTCTTGCAATTTTAACAAATACAACAACCTATTTTATAGTTATTTTGCAATTCTTTGATAGGCATTAGAAATATTTATTGTGTACGTAGATGGTAATAGTTATTTATCCCTGTAAGGTTCAAGTTAAGGAAACGAAGTACAAACATAATTGCATAAAAATATTTATAACTATTTAAGAAATAATTTGTTGAGTGTTTATTTCATCAATCGATTGTTGTAATTGCATATTAAATAAAAGCATTTAGAAATAAAATATTTGGTTGCTTCTGACTTGAGTATTTCATTGATAAACGTGAAGTGGCTATGAATTAATTAAATGAAATTTCTCCTTTTGTTAATAATTTATCGAATTTTCACTTCATTGTCTACCATCATTTTTAACCAATTCATTTAGTAACAACAATCAGTGATTCTGAAATAGGGGCATTGTATATAATTTCGAAAGATGCACTATATTGCATCCAAAACATGATGAAAGTTTTGGTGTTATATTTTTCGATACCTTTGCCCTAAATGAAAGTCTTGAGGGACACTCGAGCTTGGAAGCCCTCCGTTATGCTAGTGGAGGAGATGCATTTATAACATTCCATTTACTCTATACGTATAGTAGAGGTGAAAGTGAAATTTTCTCATTATGACATTCTTATAGAAACAATTACTTAATATAAGTACTTTTATAACGATCTATGAATAGTTGATTCAGTATTTGTTTTATGGTCGTCCATGTTGAATAAATTCGTTTAGAAGTAAATTAATTTGCTTATTTCAGACGCAAGTATTCCACTGAAATTACAACAATGTCACTGAAAAAAATATTTTCAAAAAGAGATATCCGTTTCATAGCATTCCCACTACGTATTCTTAATTATTTTGGTATAGTTCCATCGTATAATTTCGAAAGTTGCACTTTATCTCATCCAAAACGTGATAAAATTATTACTATAATCGTTTTCGTTACCATTACAATCAGTGCTTTAATGGTACAAATTATAAAGTATTTATCTTCTCCTCTTCCATTTGTCGGATTGTTTTTAAACATTTTGGCTGGTATTTTTTGTCATGCAACTAATTACTTCATTTTTATTCAATATAACTTCATGAAATCAACATTATGGGTGAAATTATTGAATAATTTACAAAGCATTGATAAATATTTGAATAATAGGAACCATTTTGAGATTTCTCATTTCAAAAATCCGTCATTACAATTATTAATTTATTTTATTCTACAATCACTTCTCCATATTTACACTTTAATGAACTGGTACAAAATAATGGGCAACAGTATACTGCTTACTATAGATTCTGTCACATTCAATTATATTTATTTAATTTATCAATTCCTATTTTTTAATTTTTTAAGTGCTTTTAAAATAAGATACAAAAATATATCGAAAATGATTAAAACTCAGTACCTACTTCAATTCAGGAAAAATTAATATACAGATCAACAAAATTGGAGCAATTGCTAGAGTTATAACAGTGAGTGTAGATTGTTTTAATAAATTGTTTGGATGGCCATTTTTATTTATTGTTGGCAAAGTTATAACTGATGTTTTACAAGGATTGATGTTTGTTCTTCACGATTGGTTTACTGGACATAACGATCACACTTTAACTTCAAATATATCACTTACTGTAACCAATCTATTAACAGTATTAATGCTTTTGGTAGGGCTATTCTTTTGCTTGTCTGGAATTGCTACAATTCGTAATATGTTTAACTCTATTTCATTGCAGATACCTCTGATTTTTACTGTTATGGAAAGTGATTTTGTTATACAAGCCAGTGACAACTTGTAGATATTAAATATTATAGTCCTGATAGAATGACAGAAGATGAACGGACAGATTATAACAATTTGGTGAAATATTTAAAAAGTCATTGTGTAAAAATTACTGCTGCTGACTTTTTTGACATCAACAGAAGTCTACTTCTTACTATTCTAGCAACAGCAGCAACTTATCTTATCGTTATTTTACAATTTATGCATTGAAACATTTGATTTGTATCTAATTTTCAATTAGAAATATTCACTACCGCTTATTCATTAAAATTTAGAACGTTTGTCGTAAATGCCACTACTAGGAGGGCAGTTGTGAATACCCTCACTGTTAATAACCAAACTGTTTAAATAAAAACACTAATTATAATATTTATCATTCGTTTACTTAATGGATATTGATAATGTATTGTGTACAATGGAATTCTCAATAAATTTTAAGAGTATTACATTTATTTAAGTTGTATTTTACAATTTATGCTTTGAAACATTAGATTTGCATCCAATTTTAAATTAGAAATATTCACTACCGCTAATCGATTCAAATTTAGAACGTTTGTCGTCCAGCTAAGCAAAATCAAGTATGAATCTTAGGCCGTTTTTCCACACACTGGCAAAACCGTCGCCGTCGACGGCACCGGAGCCGGATGCAATGTAATCAAATGGAGGTCTTTACACGTACGCCGGCTGCCGGCATCTACAGAGTTTTCATTTCGTATTGGAAACATCTTTGGCCTAAGGGGCTGTTCAGACACGCATGTTAATGATCATTAGCGCCCACACAGCGTATTTGATATCCTTGTCTGTCTTATGTCACAGCGATAAGTTGAGACTGTCGACTCGTGATTCTTCGTTTGCTTAATGATCATTAACATGCCGTGTCTGAACAGCCCCTTAGTCCATCATCTGTTGAGAAATCAATTTTAATTTGTTCAAAACGTACTATAATTATTTATCTTTCATTTATACAAAACAATTTTAATAATTTGCAGTTATGGGAAAGATTATTAAATAATTTACAAATAATTGACAAGTAGGTACATTAATAATAACAGTTATGGAAAAATGAGCTTTTTTGGCACAAAATGTTTAGAATTATTTATTTATTTTTAATAAAACTATCAACATAAATAATTAGTTTTCGCAACTGGTATTATATGGAATAATTCTATGGAAGATTCTATAACACGATTTAAAGTTTGCTTTTACATGCGGTAACAGACACAGAAAAGAAAAATTTCAAGGGTTTAGCAGGATATTTGGAGAAGAATCCAGTTAGAATTACAGCTGCTAATTTTTTCACCATTAATAGACGTCTTTTACTTACAATTCTAACAACAACGACTGCCTATTTTATTGTTATTTTACAATTCACTCTTTAAACAGCAGTACGATAACGCAGATATTGTTGGCCTCCTGCAAACGTGCGAGCGAATCCACGCAGTCATGTTAAAACAAGAAGACTTGATAGAAATTAATTACAAAAAAAGATTGCAGGAGTGACCGATACGGCCCTGTAAAACACAACATTAATTTTCAATAATTAATTGTTTAATAAAATATGTGTGACAGAAATAGATGTCGATATAGGTACTCGTATAATATTCAATTAATTAGAGAATGTAAGCATTATAGAAAAAATAATAATATTATTATCGGCCATTAATTGTATTTATTCATTTATTCCTAATATATGTACAGACTTTACCAAGTAATTTCTTTAGTAATTTTCGACACTTCGTTAAACGAACAAGTATTGATGATCTATGGTATTGATCATAGATGTACCGTAAATGAATTTCTTTAACAACTTCCAAAAGTATTGAGTGTTAATGAAATAGAAGTTGTCACGTTATTACTCATCACGAATTTCTGATAGAAATATGTCTTTCTTTAAATCAAATGTTGATTTTATAGAAATTGCATATGGTCTTGGAAATTTCTTCGGTATTGTTCCATCGTATAGTTTCGATAAGTGTAGATTAGTCCCATTAACACGTGACAAAATCCGCCCAATTTTATTTTTTATTACTTTTCTTACAATAGAATCAGTCTCAGGATTTTATCAGATATTTAATTCGACACCTCTAAGTATAACAAGGCTTTTAGATACTTTAACTGAAATCTCATGGATTATAATGTCTTATTTTTTATTTATACGGAATAACTTTAATAAATCGCGATTGTGGGGAAGATTATTAAATAATTTACAGACAATTGATAGGTACATTATTAATAAAAATTACCGAAAAAGTAGCCTTTTCGAGAGAAACTCATCAAAATTATTAATTTATATTGTATTAAAGTTGCTTGTGCATGTTTATGCGTTCAGAGTTTGGTATCGGATTTTTAATTTGAATGTCTTGTCGGCTGCAATTTTTCACATTCAATCTTATTTTTATTTAATTTCTCAATTTATAATTTTTGATTTGTTAACTACATTCAAGCTGAGATACAAATATTTATCGACAGTAATGAAAAGCAGATCTAATAATTTAAAACATATAATGATAATAACTAAGCTTTCACTGGAATGTACCGTTTATTTTAATAAAATTTTCGGATGGTTATTTTTGTTGATGTTCAGCGAACTTATAATAAATATGTTGAAATTCCTACACCACATTGTTGAAGATTTTATTGTGAAAGAATACGATAAAGATTTGAAAATATCGATAACTATAGTTAATTTGTTGATGGTCGTAGTGGATTTGGTAAGATTTTGTTTCAAATAAACCTCATACAATATTATGTGATCTTTTTACGTTACAGATGCCTGCAGTTTTTATTACAATGGAAAGTGATTTCGTTAGAAGTGCATATGAAAAATTTCACAAAACAGTTCAAAATTCTCTTCTACATCCAGTAACTCCCACAGAAAAGAAAGAGTATAAAGTTTTGGCAAAATATTTGAAAAACAATCCTGTAAAGATTACGGCTGCTGATTTCTTTGTTATCGATAGACGTGTATTACTTACAATTCTAACAACAACAGCGACCTATTTTATTGTAATTTTACAATTTGTTCTGTAATACCGTATAAAGTGTTTGACATAAATGTATAGATAATGTATAGAATAAATGCCTACAATATAGTTGTTTTCAATTTTCAGAAATCTATTTTATTATTTAAGTAGTTGTCAATTGCTTTTGTTGCCATGTTAGTTTGGATTTTGGACAAAATTTCTCAATCTTAAAGTCAAATATCGCTTTTATAAAATCTTCGTTTCCCAGTACGAAGTTGTTCATAAATGTTTTTCAATTCGTAAAATGGTGGATGCGCCGGGCGAAGGCATGATTATTTTTAAAGATAAAAAACAATTCGAGTTGTAATATGGTAGTAACCGGAAGATTATCGGCAATTTGTGTGATTATTGGTATGTTAATTAATTGCGCCGGGTAAAGTTTTCGTTGTATTCTGTTTTTAATCAATTCTTGCGTAAGATTTTTATTCGAATTGATGTTTTATTAGCTACGAAGTTTATAGACGCTTATTGCTTACAATTCTAACAACACGAACAACATATTTTGTTGTTAGTCTATAATATATCTACAGCATGTTGTTTAATGCCTTATAAAATATTTAAAATAAATTTACAGATAGTGTAGATTCAAAATAAATGCCGACAATACCTGGTTTGAATTACTTTTTTATATGTTTTTACATGTCAGTTATATCCCGAAGTGTAAAAACAAAGCAATTTTCCAATGTAATTGTTAACAATATATTCAATATCGACAGTAATCTGTACGGAAATTTAATTACTCCAGTAGCTTTGTATGTGACGGTTTCAACATGAATTCTGAAAAGAATTTTCCGTTCTTAAACTCAAATATCCGTTACATAGAATCTCCATTCTGTATTGCGAATTTTTTCAGTAGGTATTGTTCTATCATACTGTTCTTATTTTTTTAATTGTTGAATTGGTTTGTTTGATTTATACGAATATAATGTGGAGGTGATCATATTTGTCACAACTCCTAGGTAATTTAGAAGATCTGAATTCTACGGAATAATTGCTACTCTAGATATATTTGCTAATCTGGTGCGACTCAAAATTAAGAAAATTAAACATATAATCGAGTCATCCATTTACTCTATTAGAGGAGCTTCAGGTAGTTTAGAGAAGTGCATATTGTATAATTTCGACTGTCCCCATTACGTTTTTCTATGTAACTTGTAATTGACGGGGTTAATAAGAGAATGAATTTTTCCCATTATGACATTCGTATAGAAACAGTTACTTCATATAAGTACTTTTATAACGATCTATGAATAGTTGATTGAGTGTTTGCTTTATGGTCGAGTGGTGCAACTCCATGTTGAATAAATTCGTTTAGAAGTAAATTAATTTGTTTATTTCAGACGCAAGTATTCCATTGAAATTACAACAATGTCACCAAAAAGAATATTTTCAAAAAGAGATATCCGTTTCATAGAATTCCCACTACGTATTCTTAGTTATTTTGGTATAGTACCATCATATAATTTCGAAATTTGCACTTTATCTCATCCAAAACGTGATAAAATCGTTGGTGTTATATTTTTCATTACCATTACAACCAGTGCTTTGATTGTACAAATAATAAAGTGTTTGTCTGCTCCTTTTACATTTGTCGAATTGTGTTTAGATATTTTGGCTGGTATTTTTTGTCATGCAACTAATTACTTAATTTTTATTCAATATAACTTTATGGAATCAACATTATGGGTCAAATTATTGAATAATTTACAAATTATTGATAAATATTTGAATAATAGAAATCAATTTGAGATTTATTATTCCAAAAATCCGTCATTACAATTATTAATTTGTTTTATTCTACAATTACTTCTCCATATTTACACTTTAATGAACTGGTACAAAACAATAGGCAACAGTATACTGCTGACTATAGATTATATTACATTCTGTTATATTTATTTAATTTATCAATTCATATTTTTTAATTTTTTAAGTGCATTTAAAATAAGATACGAAGATATATCGAAAATGATTAAAACTCAATATTTCAATTCAGGAAAAATTAATATACAGATCAACAAAATTGGAGCAATTGCTAGAGTTATAACAGAGAGTGTAGATTGTTTCAATAAACTGTTCGGATGGCCATTTTTATTTATTGTTGGCAAAGTTATAACTGATTGTTTTACAAGAAATGATGTTTGTTCTTCACGATTGGTTTGATGTCCATAACGATAATACTTTAGCTTCAAAAATATCAGATACTGTAACCAATCTATTAACAGTATTAATGCTTTTGGTAGGGCTATTTCTTTTCTTTTCTGGAATTGCTACAATTCGTAATATGTTTATCTCTATTTTATTCCAGATACCTTTGATTTTTGGTGTTATGGAAAGTGATTTTGTTATACAAGCCAGTGAAAACTTGTATCTAGATATTAAATATTATAGTCCTGATAGAATGACCGAAGATGAGAGGACAGATTATCACAATTTGGTGAAATATTTGAAAAGTCATTGTGTAAAAATTACTGCAGCTGACTTTTTTGACATCAATAGAAGTTTACTTCTTACTATCCTAGCAACAGCAGCAACATATCTTATTGTTATGTTACAATTTATGCATTGAAACATTCGATTTGTACCTAATTTTCCAATTAGAAATATTCACTACTGCTTATCCATTGAAATGCAACTGACAATAAGCAAAATCAAGTATGAACTTTATAGTTCCACGGTTTGATTGCCACTGCACAGTAATAATGTCGTTCAGTATTTTCGATATATTATTGTACCTCTCGTATCTGTGTTGTGAATTACAATATTTATATTGCAAACAAATGTTGATAGGTACTACATATTTAATCTTACTGTATTAATTGTTTCACTATAATGGCAACAAGAAAGTTTTCAAAAAAAAACAACGACATCTTCATTTGTCCATACAACATTTACTAAACACCAGCAATTATTTATCTATCGTTTAATAAATGAATGTAAATGGTGCTTGTTTGTGCTGTTTATTATGGGTTCCAAACACAATTTGTTTTTCCCGAAACCGAATATTTATTGTACAGAATTTTCATTTCGTATTGCAAACGTCGTTGGCCTTATTCCATCATATTCTGTTGATAAATCAATTTTAATTCGTTCAAAACGTGATAAAATTCGTGCAAGTTTAGTGTCTATTTGTTTGTTAATAATTGTTCACTGTGCAACATTTTACTGCAAAAACTCATACTTCAAAATTTCAAATTCATCGAAGCTTCTATATATCGCGGATCACTTGTTATGGATTATAATTTTTTATCTTTTATTTATACAGAACAATTTTAATAATTTGCAATTATGGGGAGGATTATTAAATAATTTACAAACAATTGACGAATACATTAATAATAACAATAATGGAAAAAAGAGCTGTTTTAACCAAAAATCATTAAAATTATTTATTTATTTTTTAATAAAACTATCTACAGACATAATTACTTTCCGCAACTGGTATTATATTTACTATGGAAAAATCTCGGTTTTGCTAATATACAATATTTCTTCTTATTTAATTTTGATTTTTCTATTTGCAATGTTCGATTTGTTAACTGGCTTTAAATTAAGCTACAAATATTTGTCCACAGTAATTAAAATACAGTCGCCTAATGTAAAATCACTTCAATGTAACTTATCAATAAAGAGAATGAAAACCATTTTGGAGGTTTTACTAAAAAATACTATTTACTTTAACAAAATTTTTGGATGGTTATTTTTATTTACGATCGGTAAACTTATAATAAACATTTTAAGACTTTTAAACTACACTGTTGAAGATTATGTTGAGAATAAGTATGATAAAGATTTGACAGCGTCAGTAACTATAAATAATTTGTTAATAGTTGTATTGGATTTGGTGAGATTTTACTTGAAAAAATACACAATATCTGTATTTTTTTATATTCCAGGTACCTATAGTTTTTATTATAATGAAAAGTGATTTTGTTACAAATGCATATGAAAAATTCTATAATACGATTCAAAATTTACTTTTACATGCGGTAACAGACACAGAAAAGAAAAATTATAAGGATTTAGCAGAATACTTGGGAAAGAATCCAGTTGGAATTACGGCTGCTAATTTTTTCACCATCAACAGACGTCTATTACTTACAATTCTAACAACAACGACTACTTATTTTATTGTTATATTACAATTTACTCTTTAACCCTCTATAAACAGCAGTGTTGTAACGCGGACACTTGGAACTGCAGGGATGACTGTTACGGCCAGCGCATATTGACACAGAGCAGAGCAGGGCAGTGTAGTTCAGTTTTTTGTATTCCATGTAAGTTAATGAAGCATCGCATATTGCCGCGCAATGTAGGGCAGTTCAGTTCAGTACTTTTTGAATAGAACTGTTCCTACACTGCCCTGCTCTGTGCTGCCCTGTGTGCCAATATACGCCGGGCCTTATGGTCTTATAGGACGGGAAATTCAATAATTAATTGTTCAATAAAATATGTGTGCCAGAAATATTGTATCTAGAAAAAAATAATAAAGTTATTGTCTATTTTATTTATTTATTCACTTGTCCCTAATATGTCCACAGAGTTTACCAAGTAATTTCATTAATAATCATATACACTTCATTTAATAAACAAGTATTGATAATGGATGTGCCGTAAATTAGTCTTTTCAACAACATATAAAAATAGTGCGTAGTCCATTATTACTTATCACGAGTTCTGATAGAAACATGTCTCTCGCATTTCGTCTTGCAAATATCTTCGGTATTATACCATCCTATTGTTTCGATAAGTGCACTTTAGTCCATTTGAAACGTGACAAAGTTCGTTCGATTTTATTTTTTATAATTTTTTTAACTATCCAAATAGGGTCAGTATTCTATCAGAGCTCTAATTCGAAACATTTAAGTCTAACAAGACTGTTAGCTGTTTTAACTCAATTATTATGGATTATTATGACTTATTTTTTATTTATATGGAACAATTTTAATAACTCACGATTGTGGGGGAAATTATTAAATAATTCGCAAAAAATTGACAAATACATTAATAGTAAATATTATCAAAAAAGTGGCCTTCTCGACGGAAACTCAATAAAATTATTAATTTGTGTAGTAATCAAATTGGTTGTGAATATTTATGCTTACATAACTTGGTATCGAATTGTTAATTTACATGTCTTGTCGTCTACAATCTTTGACATTCAGTCCTATTTGTATCTCATTTTTCAGTTTATAATTTTTGGTTTGTTAACTAAATTTAAGTTAAGATACAAATATTTATCGACAGTAATCAAAAGCAGGTCTAATAATTTAAAACATATAATAATAATAACTAAACTTTCGTTGAAATGTACTGTTTATTTTAATAAAATTTTCGGATGGCTATCTTTATTGATGTTCAGTGAACTTATAATGAATATATTGAAATTTCTACACCACATTGTTGAAGATGTCATTGATAAAGAGTACGATAAAGATTTGGAAATATCGACAACTGTAACTAATTTTTTGTCGTTCGTAGTGGATTTGGTAGAATTCTGTTTCACAGAATTATCATATAATATTATATGATTTTTTATGTTATAGATGCCTGTAGTTTTTATTATAATGGAAAGTGATTTCGTTACAAGTGCATATGAAAAATTCTACAAGACAGTGCAAAATTCTCTTTTACATCCAGTAACTCCCATAGAAGAGAAAGAGTATAAAATTTTGGCAAAATATTTGAAAAATAATCCTGTAAGGATTACAGCTGCTGATTTCTTTGTCATCAATAGACGCTTATTACTTAGAGTTCTAACAACAATAACGACCTATTTTATTATAATTCTACAATTTATCCTATAAACAGCACCTGGGGCTGAAGGGATGATTGTTACGTCCTATAAGACGGGAAATTGGTGTTTAATAATTAATTGTTCGATAAAATATGTGTAGATAAATAGTTTCAAAATAAATACTTGTATCGATAATATAGCTGTTTCTAATTTTCAAAAATTATTTTATTACTAGAATTGTTGATTGACAATACTATCAATTAATTAATTGCTTTAGAAGCTTTATATTCTGGACAAAATTTAACGATCTTGAAGTCAAATATTCGTTTTATCGAATCTTCATTTCGTATTGTAAATGTTTCCATTATGGTTTTTTCCATTCGTAATAATGATCGGCAAAAATATGATTTAAAAAATTCTGTCTTTCTTGTGTAAAGACAAAAGACAATTCGAGTTGGAATATCCTATAAGATTATCAGCAATTTGTGTGATGATTGGTAAGTTAATACAGATCCATCAAAAATGGTGGATGCGCCGGGCAAAGATTGTTCCATCATACTGTTTTGATAACCATATTGTAATCCATCCCGAATGTGATAAAACATTTTCAATTGTTGAATTGGTTGGTTTGATTTATAAGAATATAGTGTGGAGTTGTTCACATTTGACACAACTTCTAGGAAATTTAGATGAACTGTTATTGTTATTTATTTCTTATTTGTACAAAATAATTCAAAAAAGTTCAAAATTCCAAATTTTTGTCGTTAACTGCAATTTATTATTAAACATCAATAGGTATGTGGTCAAATAGTGGTCTTAAAATAAATGTCCATAATATAGTTGCTTCTAATTTCTATTTCACATATTCTAACAAGTCAAACAAGCCATTAAAATACAATTTCTTTGAGTAGTTGTTGATAATTCGTTTAATAAAATAAATGACTTTCGGTGGTAGTAAGCGGCACAATAAATGGATTACTTCAGTTGCGTAGTAGATGGTTGTGTTATCATGAATTCTAAACCAAATATATCAAATATAGGATCTTTGCTCCGTATTGCAAAATTTTTCGGTATCATTCCATCATATTGTTTAGATAAACGTATTATAATACATCCAAAACGTGATAAAATCATTGCAATTTTATTGTTTCTTATTTTTCTGATTATTGATTTAGCTTTTCTGTTTTATAAGAATATAATATGGAGAGATTCGAATTTAACACGATTTTTAGACAATTTGGATCAATTCTTGTTAATTATTACCATTTATTTTTTATTTATACAAAATAATTACAAAAAATCAAAATTATGGGTGGATTTATTGAATAATTTATGTACAATCGATAAATCTATGAAGAATAAAAATTGCCATCGCAATTGTTGGCTTAAGGACAGTGTAGTGAAACTGTTATCAATTTATGGTATAATACAACTAGTTATACCAGTTTGTCTTTATCTCAGTTGGTATAAGATATTCGGTATGCACGTTGGTCCACATATAATTCATCAGATTATTAATTATTTTGATTTCATTTGTCAATTTTTAATTTATCATATTTTAAGAGATTTTACATTTAAATATAAAGATTTATCGAAAGTGTTAATTAATCAATCATTCAGCTCAGAATTGATTCCGCTTAACTTATTCATGATTAAAATAAAATTAATTTTGAAAATACTTGGACAATGTATTACTTATTTTAACAAAATATTTGGATGGTATCTGTTATTGATGTTTGGTAGACTCCTAGTGCATATTTTAAAATTCTTGAACTATGTCATTGAAGATTTTGTTGAGAACAAATATGAAACCAATTTGAAAATAACAATAACTATAAATAACCTGTTGAGAGTGATCATGGATTTGGTAAGCACATACATACATATGAAAACGTGTTTATTATTACTTTATTTAAATTATAGGTGCCTATAATTTGTATCATAATGGAAAGTGATTTCCTTATAAAGGCATATGAAAAATTGTGCAACAATATTCGGAATTATATTTCAAATACGGTAATGATTACAGAGAAGAATGATTATAAGGATTTAGCAGATTATTTGGGAACAAATCCTGTAACAATTACAGCTGCCGATTTTTTTGTTATTGATAGACGTCTATTACTCACAATTCTAACAACAACGGCCACTTACTTGATTGTTATTTTACAGTTTGTTAACTAATTCGTGTTGTGCCTATGCACCTTAATTATCAAATATGAAAAGCTTCAAAACATCTAGTTAGTTTCTTACAATTAGTATCTTAAAGTCAAATATTGGTTTTATAAAATCTTCGTTCCCTAGGAATAAAAGAGCACATAATCTAATTACTAGTAGTAAATAAATAAATTTTCTGTAAAATTGTTGCAGTACTGATGCAGCGAAAGCCTACTTTCAATGTTAGTTTCCTTATCAGAAGGACTGTCATTCCGCACTGTAGTAGAAAAGGATGTTTTAAATGAGTCGCATAATATCAAAAACGGCAATATGACGGATTTGTCAAAATTAGATACGAGTGTGGCAACACTGATAATTACAAAATAAACTCATTTTCCAAATTTCTGTGTATCCAACACGGTAAAGTTGTCTATAAACTCGAGGATACACGGCCGTTTGGTTCCAAATATGGACATTTGCCAAGGTAGGAGAATGAAAGGCGGCATACTGCACCCTTACCCCAAAATTCAGATTGCCGCATTTGATATTATACGACTCAAATATACCTACAGTGGAACACGGTCAAAATGAAACTGTGGTGGCCGCAAGATCACTACATGTTAAGCATAATTTCGCTCTAAGGTTGTTCGTGCTAACCGTGTTTCACTGTATTTACATAGTAGCATTTGTAGTTGTTGACATTTTATTATAAAAATAAGTCATTAATTCTGGATTTTTTCAGTGACTCTGTAATTTAGTGAATGTTTTCAATCAATGACATGTTAAAACTAATGTCATCACTCACTATCGTGATAAATAAAATCAATATTGAACACATCTAATGTTTCCAATCTCCTTTAGACTAGGCAGGAACAAACTCAAAGGTTGATGACTTGTAAAATGGGTAAATAATGGCATATTGTATTATTTTTCGATAAACTGAAAAAAATTCATAATTTCAATTCCATTGAAATTAGTTGTCCAATAAGTATCTATTTATAATATAAATAGGTCTTAACGAGATGTTTAGCTAACTGAAACGTTCAAGAAAGAGAGTTTCGTTAATTATTCAGAACAATATTAATTTATTGACCACCAATATTTGTTGCCCTTCAATGCATAAAAACCATACACACTAATATTTTTATTTATCTTTATATGACAACAAAGTTAACTAATTGTAAGTAAGTAACATAAGCTTTCTTCTAACGTGTTTACTTAACTAAAAGAAAAAACAGTGTACTATAGTGTAGTACTGTAATTGAACAAACATTATGAAGGACGTCTATCATTATTTACTTGACGTTTTGTTAATACTATTTATGATGGAGAAACGATTCAACTTCTTTAGATGAATATCGACACTTCGTTTGATAAACTAATCACTTAATTGTTAACGGTACATGAATACATTTCAAGCAATATCTTGCGTACGAATAGACTGCAAGCAAAGGAATTTGTGTAAATGAAGAAAATGTACAGATTGAGAGTATTAGTATAGTTTCTTTGAATTTCTTTGTAGGTGGTATAGTGTTAACATGGGTTCTGAAATGCATTTTCCGATCTTAAAATCAAATATCCGTTTCATAGAATCTTCGTTCCGTATTGCGAATTTTTTCGGTATTGTTCCATCATATTGTTTTGATAAACATATTATAACACATCCACTACGTGATAAAATTCTTTCAATTTCATTGTTTCTCATTTTTTCAATTGTTGAGTTGATCTGTCTGTTTTATGAGAATATAATGTTAAATTTTTCTAATTTAGCACGATTTTTGGCCAATTTGGACCAATTATTTTTAATTATTACCATTTATTTCTTATTTATACAGAATAATTTCAAAAAATCAAAATTATGGGTGCATTTATTAAATAATTTATATACAGTGGACAAATCTATGAATAACAAAAATTGCTGCGACGATGGCTTACTTAAAAACAGTTCATTGAAGCTGTTGATTTATATTATAATACAAGTAATTATACATATTTACGTTGATATTGGCTGGTATCATATAGTTAATGTGCGCGTTGTTCTACATATAATTTATCAAATTATTAGTTATTTTGATTTCGTTTGTCAATTTCTAATTTTTTATATTTTACGAGCTTTTAAATTTAAATATAAAGATTTATCGAAAGTGTTAAATAGTCTACCATTCAATTCAGAATCAGTTCAGCTTAAATTATTCGTGATTAAAATAAAATTAATTTTGAAAATACTGGCACAAGGTACTACTTATTTTAACAAAATCTTTGGATGGTATCTGTTACTGACGTTTGGCAGAATAATAGTAAGTATTTTAAGGTTCCTGCACTATATCGTTGAAGATTTCGTCGAGAACAAATATGAAACCAACATGAAAATATCAGTAACTATAAGTAATCTGTTGACAACGATAATAGAATTGGTAAGCACATACGTGTGAAAAAAATGCTCATCATTAAATTATCTAAATCATAGGTGCCTATAATTTGTATTATAATGGAAAGTGATTTTGTTATAAAAGCGTATAGAAAATTGTACAACAATGTTCAAAATTCTACTTCAAATGCAGTAACATTTACAGAAAAGCACAAGTATAAGGATTTAGCAGAATATTTGGAGAACAATCCTGTAACAATTACAGCTGCCGACTTTTTTGTTGTAGATAGACGTCTATTACTTACAATTCTAACAACAACAACGACTTATTTAATTGTTATTTTACAGCTGGCTGGCTAATTTTTAAAAATATATAGATTTATTAAAAAAAAGGCCTATCCATTTGTATACGTAATAATTGTTCTTCATTACTGTGGAACCATACTTGAAACCTCCAAAGGTTAATTGAGAAACTGTCAAATAGACCAACTTAAATAGCAATTTGTGTTGGAATGCTGTAATAACAGGAATAATTGATACGATTATTTGTACGTTTGCTTACAATTAGTATTTTTTTTCATAATATTTAATTTTTCAATATTAAATTATCTGTCCACAACAAATAATTTAATGTGGCACTAGGTTAATTTATCGATAAACAATATAAACTTTTACTGAAATGTGTATTCTGCTTATTTTAATAAAACTTTTGAATGGTTATGTTTGTTTGTGTTTGACAAATTTATATTAAATGTCTTTGTATTATAAATAATTATGATAAAAGCTAGAAAATTGCTATTATTTGTCGGATTATTTAAGAAAAGACGGTTAGAAAAACTGCTGAAAACCGTTAAATATTATATAAGGGAGAGACGGTAAGTGAATCATTGAAAACCGTTGGATGTTTATGGAGAAACAGTAAAATTAGTTCGTTAGATTTCATGCTTATTAAAAATCAGTTATAATAGATTTTAAGCATATTAAGATACGTTAGAAATCCGTTAGGAATAGGAGACTATAAATACGATTTCTTCAAGACTCTTTAGAAGAGAGTTAGTCGGTCTCCAGGGTAGTGTTTGTAAGTCTCTGTAAAGAACGAGTTAGTCTTAGACGTAAGACTTGTATTAATCGAAAGCGTTCGATTGTCTATGTTGTTTCCTATAGAACTCAGGTGTGGTATTTTGAGGGAGAAAACTCCTACAAATTAAACTTATAGTTTATTATTATAGTCACACAAAATTAGAAAACAATATTACTATCATACCACCAAATTGTGTCCTTGTCTAATTGCGGCTAATTTGTGCTAGGCTACCGATCAGTAACGTATTACACTATCATTAATCCATCATTTAATCGAGTTTCATTGAAAAACTCGATACCTGCAGAAATCAGCGGCCGGATCATGGCTAATTGCCGTTGATTCCAAATATTTAATATACAGTTAGCAGTCAGAAACAAACGCCCATGATTAATAGAAGGTATAAACAATGATACATTGTTTTTGTGATTTTAATTGAAATTAGATGTTCAATAAGTATGTATTTATAACATAAATAGGTCTTAACGTATTATTTAACTAACACGTCCAAGAAAAGAGCTTCGTTAATTATTCAGAAAAATATAAAATTATTGACCGTATATATTTGTTTTCCTTTAATGTACACACCACTATTCCTATTTATCCGTACATGACAACAAGGTGAACCCTTTGTACGTAACATACACTTTCTTCTAACGTGTTCACTTAACTAAAATAAAAAACGGTGAACTATAGTGTAATACCCTAATTAAACCAACAATTCAACTTCTCATTGTTAGATGAATATCGGCACGTCGTTTGATAATGTAATCACCTAATTGTTAACAGCAAATAATACATTTCTCGCAATATCTTGCGTACGAATAGACTGCAAGCAAAGGAATTTGTGTAAATGAAGAAAATTTATACAGTTTTTGATATTTTGTTGTAAAACACAAGTAGTTTTGCTTATATATTTGAAGTAATGCCGTTTACGAAATGTTTTTGGTAGTGTTTGATGTAGTGACTTACTTTAAGCCAAAATACATACAAATCTTTGTCGGCAGTAGTTATCTTTTACTTAGTGAGATTTTTGAATGGTTAACGTTAAATTAAGATACAAATATTCATCTGCAATAACTAGAAAGTAATCAATTTATCAATAAACGGCGTCAGGTGAATAATTACTAGGCCTTCACTAGAATGCACTACTTATGTTAATAAAATTTCCGGACAGCTTCAAAGTGTAGATCCGTTGAATTTCTTTGTAAGTGGTGGTGTTAACATGGGTTCTAAAAAGCGTTTTTCTGTCTTAAAACCAAATATCCGTTTCATAGAATCTTCGTTCCGTATCGCAAATTTTTTCGGTATTGTTCCATCATATTGTTTTGATAAAGGTATTATAACACATCCACAACGTGATAAAATTCTTTCAATTTCATTGTTTCTTATTCTTTTAATAAGTGAATTGGTTTGTCTGTATTATCAGATTATAGTACGAAATTATACAAAATTACGACGATTTTTAGGCAATTTTGAACAATTATTATTCATTATTATCATTTATTTCTTATTTATACAAAATAATTTCAAAAAATCAAAATTATGGATGCATTTATTAAATAATTTATATACAGTTGACAAATCTATGAATAACAAAAATTGCTGCGAAGATGGTTTACTCAAAAACAATTGTCTGAAGCTGTTAATTTATATTATAATACATGGAATTGTACAAATTTACGTTAACATCTGCTGGTATCAGATAGTTAATATGCACATTGTTCTACATATAGTTTATCAAATTATTAGTTATTTTGATCTGATTTGTCAATTTATAATAATTTATATTCTACAAGCTTTTAAATACAAATATGAAGATTTATCAGAAATGTTGAATAGTCGACTATTCAATTCAGAGTCAACTCAGTTTAACTTATTCATATTTAAAATCAAATTAATTTTAAAAATACTGGCACAAAGTATCACCTATTTCAACAAAATCTTCGGCTGGTACCTTTTATTGATGTTTGGCAAACTCATTATGAATATTTTAAGATTGTTGGGCTATATTATTGAGGATTTTGTTAAGAGCAATCATGGAACCAATTCCAGAATTGCAGTAACTATTGGTAACCTGTTCATGGTGATAATCAATTTGGTAAGCACATACGTAAAAGAAAGTATTCATCATTACTTGGTTAAAATTATAGGTGCCTATAATTTGTATTATAATGGAAAGTGATTTCGTTATAAAGGCGTATGGAAAGTTCTACAACAATATTCAAAATTCTATCTCAAATACGGTAATAGTTACAGAAAAACACGAGTATAAGGATTTAGCTGAATATTTGGAAAAAAATCCTGTAACAATTACGGCTGCCGATTTTTTGGTTATCGATAGACGTCTATTACTTACAATTCTAACAACAACAACGACTTACTTGCTTGTTATTTTACAGTTTATTAACTAGTTCTCGTGCCCATGCACCTTAATATTTTAGAAAAGCTCTATCCACGATTATTCGATTAGTAATGTGCTCTTATTACAATGCATATTTTACAGTTAATTCAAGCTTTTGAAAATCTGAGAGGCAGGTTAATTGTAGACTAGAGCTGTGTAATAACAGGCAAAATATCGACAGTTTGTTTAATTCTTGACATGCTAACGTAAATCATCAAAATTGGTGGATGCGCCGGGCAAATATACTATTAAAACTTTTTAAAGACTTTTTCTATATGGAGTTTGGCTTGAATTGAAATTTTATCAGTTGTGGAGTTCATGCAGCTCAATTAACCACATAATCTAGTTACTAGTAGTAAAAAAAATAAACTTTTTGTAAAATTGTTTGCGTAATACCGTATCGAAAGGAATGAAGTTAGGAGGTTGTGTAATAGTATATTGTTATACAAGTGCGAAAAGGGTGAATGTCACACCAGTTTCCGCACGAGTATTAATTACGTTTTTGTCTACGAAAGTGCGAAATGGGCAGAAATAACGAAAATTTTGATAGATGTCTATGAATGTCAAAATCACATTAGTGTACGGGAAGTGCGCGTCGAAACTTTTTTCTGTGCGCATTGTTAGTTTCCTTGTCATTCCGCACTGTAGTAGAAAAAGATGTTTAAAAAAATATACAGTGGAACACGGTTAACACGAAACTATGAGGGCCCCGGAAATTTTTCGTGTTAAATGAATCTCGTATTAAAAGAATGTTTGAAAATCATTATATGTACAGTATATTTAATGATACTTGTTGTAAAAAGCCAGCAATTTATATATGCGAGCTTTCCTTCGTGCTAAACGATATTACGCGTTAACTGTTTCGAGTCAAAGGAATCTATTTACATTTGAAAGGATATATTGCAGGCCGAGACCGCTAGATAACTTCGTGTTAAGCATAATTTGGCTCTAAGGGTTTTCGTGCTAAGCGTGTTCCACTGTATTTACATAATAGCATTTGTAGTTGTTGACATTTTATTATAAAAATAAGTCATAAATTTAGTATTTTTGGAATGACTTTGTAATTTACTGAATGTTTTCTAACAATAAGTATAACTGTGTATGCGTTTTGTTACATATTATTAGAAGATATGTCTAATAAAATCAATGACACGTTTAAACTAATGTCATCAATCACTATCGTGATAAATAAAATCAATATTGAGCACATAAAATATAATATATGCAGCTTTTCATTTACATTTCATCTTTTATTAAATTTATACCATCGTTCTATGCAAATATTGCCATTAATTACAAATCTAATGTTTGCAATCTGCTTTAGACTATGCAGGACCAAACACAAAGGTTGATGACTTGTAAAATGTGTAAATAATGGCATATTGTATTATTTTTCGATAAATTGAAACAAAAAGTATGCTTTCCATTCCATTAAAACTAGTTATCCAATAAGTATTTATTTATAACATAAATAAATATATAGCTCTTAACGAACTATTTAGCTAACTGAAACGTTCAAGAAAGAGAGTTTCGTTAATTATTCAGAAAAATATTAATTTATTGACAACCAATATTTGTTGCCCTTTAATGTATAAAAAAAGGATACACGACAATGTTCTTATTTATTTTTATATGACAACAAAGTTAACTAATTGTAAGTAAATAAAATAAGCTTTCTTCTAACGTGTTTACTTAACTAAAATAAAAAACAGTGAACTATAGTGTAGTACTGTAATTGAACAAACATTATGAAGGACGTCTATCATTATTTAATTGACGTTTTGTTAATACTATTTATGATGAAGAAACAACTCAACTTCTTTAGATGAATATCGACACTTCGTTTGATAAAGTAATCACTTAATTTTAATTGTTAACAGCGTATAAATACATTGCAAGCAATAACTTGCGTACGAATAGAATGCAAGCAAAGGAATTTGTGTAAATGAAGAAAATGTACAGATTTAGAGTATTAGTATAGTTTCTTTGAATTTCTTTGTAGGTGGTAGTGTTAACATGGGTTCTGAAAAGCATTTGCCAGTGTTAAGATCAAATATCCGTTTCATAGAATCTTCGTTCCGTATTGCGAATTTTTTCGGTATTGTTCCATCATATTGTTTTGATAAACGTATTATAACACATCCACAACGTGATAAAATTCTTTCAATTTCATTGTTTCTTATTTTTTCAATTGTTGAGTTGATCTGTCTGTTTTATGAGAATATAATATTAAATTTTTCTAATTTAGCACGATTTTTGGCCAATTTGGACCAATTATTATTAATTATTACTATTTTGTAGCAGTTTTCTTATGTAATTTTATGTAATTGTTGAATTGTGGCCGCCTGACGCAGGACCGACTTTG
>JAZBHA010001239.1:5732-16425 GCA_037464855.1 Iselma pallidipennis | reverse complement strand
AATCATTACAGATTCAGACCATATTAAACCATAAATAATGAAAACACTGATAATTTTCAATCTATTATATTTTTTTAAATGGATTCATGCTAAAATTAATTAGTTTATAAACGACAAACCTGTTATTATCATTTCAGGTAAAAAGCCCAACTTTCAGGTCTTCACGTCCAAAATTTAAATGTTTCACGATCTAAGTACTGGAAACGATGATTAATATTTTATCAAACTCTGTACCTATCTATACAAGTACATTGTATATTTTTGCTCCTCTGTGCATAGTTCTCTTCTCATTTCTGTGAATAATAGTTTGCGAGGGTCGCATTCTTCAAGATTTACAGTGGCCTCGAGAACCTTCTCAACATCAATGTGCATTTCACCGTCAAAATGTCAAGATAGAAATTTTACAGAACATGTTTGTTCAACTCAAGAGAAGTCGAGAAGTCTTCTAAGTATCTCCATTCGTATGAAATTGCAAGTTTCTTGTGCTTTCATGCTTCCAAAAATCTTTACATCAATCTGACAGGTTTAATGATGTTATCAAGAGCAATACCAATCTAGATGTACACGGTTTTGCACCTCTACGATAGCAAGTGCTCGAGTAAATTGAGGGTTGGGTGTTCCTCATATTAGGAACATTTCCTTCTTTTTATTGATTCCCTTGCAATTCTAATAACCTGCTGCAAATCATTGAGCAATATTTTCCAAGTGGATTCCGGAGCGTGGTTTACATGGCTTTAATCAATCAGAACAGTATCTTTCGGCTGATTTTTGATTTGTGAAAATTCTCTAGTTTGCGTCCTATGAACCGTTGCAAAGTACAACTAGAGGGCGCGTAATAATACATTTGTAACAATATAATATCAACTTTGATTTGATAAAATTTGGAGAATAATAAACACAAAATCCGAGAAAAGGTTCAATTCTCTCTTCTCTTACGCAAATCTGACAAGTGTAGCTTTAACAGATGCGTCTGCCATGTGAAAGCGGTGAAAGCATACAGCTTGAAATTTTGTGAAGCCCCACATATTTTCCAAATAAGCTGAGCCTGTGAATTTGCAATAAGAATAAATAAATTTAAATCCAATTCTAGTTAATAATTTATTTATTCATATTACTAAAAAATGTAAAAAATGTGTATGAAGTTTTAAAAATCTACAAGAAAAAGAAGAAGGGAGTTAAATCTAGGTAAATAATATTCCAAGACGGGTAAAACCTGTGTAGAAGTTTGCATTGTGACTATTAGGAATTTTCCAGCTGCAACGGAAGCTTCCTTCTGTCCCATTTGCATCATTATTATTAATTGTTTGCGAATGGATAAATCTGTACAGTTATACCAGTTTGAATCATAAATAGCGGAAATTGTCCGAGATGCCTAAAATTTGCATTAAAATGGTTTTTCTAAGAAAGTACTCAAAACCAAAGTTTTACCTCTTGTGAAAGTTGTGATGCTGGCCAACAGTACAACATTATTATAGTTGTTAAACATATTATTGAAACTATAAAGCTAATTGAACTCAAACTGATAGGCCTGAAATGATAAACCTCGCCCTGTCATAAAATAGTACAGTAAAACTACTATTAGACCGCAGGCCTGACTGAAGCGACAAATCAATTAGGACAATTATAACACTAGAATAATGAAGGAAAGACAAACATCTATCAAGAGGTAGAGGAGCAGAGAAAGAAGAAAAAAAAAACAACCTGATAATTTTATTTTCTAGTTACCTGTTTTTTTCAGCTTGCGTCTAGTTTTCTGTCCAGACGTCGGGTTTATTATCAACCAATTATCTCCCTTGACAGATGTTTACCTATATTAGCTTTATTACTTTATTGTTATAATTGATCTATTATGTTAGTCAGGACAACCATCTAATAGCAGTATAAGTTAACTTACTGCCATGATAATTGTAAAAGTTCTGAAAGCATAGTTAGCGTTATAAAGAATAATTCTAATAGAATATTGACTCGATTGAAATCATTGAAAGCATTTAAATAGTTCAGCAGAAAATTATGGTGTTCGATATATGATTGAATTCTTGCATTGATACTTGAATCAAATTCCATAATTTGTAATCTATCGTTAAATGTAGAAAGGGACGATGATGGGTTTTACGACCGAATGATACAATTTAAAGGAATCGTTAAATATTTTAAATTGCAGCGTCAATAAACTGACCAATAAAAATGTGAACAGAATAAATGGAGATATGATAGTTATAGCTAGACTAATAACTATTGAATTGTAAATGTAGAACAACGGATAAGGCAGAAATTCGGGAACATAACAAGATACTGGTAGATCACCTGATATAAATGGACGTGAAACAAAGAAAATTTCAACAAACACGAGCAGTTTAGCAAAAGTTGTGACAATTTTCTCATAAAACTCCACTCGTTTGCGATATTCCATTTCAGTTTCATCGATTTCGTGTTGACATGACCAAAACTTTTCAAGACTTTCTATCAACACTTTCACCTTTTCTTTCTTCAAAATCAGTGTCACTATTTTCAGAGTTGGCTGGAAACCAAGTGAAATATAATTTACGAGGTTTATATAAAAGTAAAAGGGATTTATGTATATATTATCACCATAAATACAATTACAAGAGATTCCATTGTTTCAGAAAGCACTGTGAAATCAAACGGTTGAAGTAAAATACGAATTATAACTAAATACCACATCAAGCCATACACAATGGAAACACTGACAATTTTCAATTTATTATATTTTTCCAGTGGATTCATACCAACAATTTCTAGTGGAAATAAACTGTAATTGATTAGTTTTCTATAATCGGTCATCCTTGATATTTATTGGATATCTGAATATGGACTAACTTTGTCTCTCTAGTCGAACCCAACTTTTATATCCGCGATCAATTTAGCAATAATTTACGACAGAAAAAACACCTGTTATTATCATTTCTTTTCGATAATCAGATGGAAAGCTCAATTTTCAGGTCTTCACGCCCAAGATTTAAATATTTCACGATTCAATTACTAGAAACGGTTATTAATTTTTTATTAAACACTGGATCTACACAAATACAATATAGATTTTTGTGATTTGACGTTATTTTTCCCCTTCAAATTTAAAAAGTCGCTTTCCAGGGAATTAAATATGCTATTTGTTGTGGACTAGCTAAGGAATTTACGTTCGTACGCAAAATCTATATGTAAATTGTTGATTAAATCGATGGCAAGTTTTCAGTTTTTATCAAGCAACTGAACTGACAACAAGTGGAGAAACGTTTGTAAGAATTTGAGAATACGGGGTAAGTTTTTTAAATACATTCACACAGAAACAATACTAAATATTACACAGGATATTATGACAATTTCAGATCGTTTTCAGGGGTCAACAACAAAATAGGGTTGCATATGTGTATGTTGCATTATATAAAAGTTCTTCCAAGTATCTTCCACAAGATTGTGTAGCATGTGTTCTAGTAAATTTCACGCCAGTCACGGTAATACGAAAACATATATCCAATTAATTGTAAATAGTTTTTGCAGCACACGTAATTGGAAGCTATGGAATGCTTAATTTATAAAACATGAAGGGTTACTGGTTGACCAGCTGGATTCCACCAACATAAGTTTTTATTTAATTTATTGTTTCCTAGTAAATAACAATATCAACAGATAGTCATTTATCACTTGCATTAAAAACATAATTTAATCAATCATGACAGTCCGAATCCAGACAACTAGAATTGGTTCAACAAAGGGACAAAGAACAAATTAATAAAAAACAGGATTGACTACAATGATACTCAAGTCATAAAATTAGAGAGCAAATTGTCTTCTAGTTTGTATACTCTTTTGGTGGATGCGCCGGGTAACTACAGTAGATTCTGGTAATTAGCGTTTTCGTCTAATAAAACAGCGAAATTGGATAAGAATAATAAGAAGCGATATAAGGAGAGACAAATATGGGTAATATACCGCAAAAATGGCCAATTTTATCAGGTAAAGAGAGATTTTTCACAAATCAAAATTTCTAGAATTAACGAATGTATGTCAAGAAATCGTACAGTTAAAATGGTAACAGATAAAAACGATTAACTCTTGTCAGTCTGTCCGGAAATGACGAGTAAAGATTAAGCGATGTGGCAGCTATGTGTCCTAGTAAAACATTATATTGTCCTGAAGAAGCGAAAGAGTTTGTGCTAATTATTTTTTCCTGCATCAACCCATTAGATTATTATGATTCAACGAATAACAGTTCTATATATCGCAAAGTAGCATCTATCTCTCTGGGATGTTCAGGTTATTATTGTATCTGTATTTTGCGGTTTACTAGTTTCTCCCTTTCCCATTTTCTCACCCTTTTCGCCACGCAAAATTTTTGTATAATTTATTGCCAAGTAGTGGTAAAGTTCCACTGAAAGCATATCATTTTTATCAACTGACTCACAAAATGTAATAGATATGTGGATGTGCCTTTAAACAGGATCTTATGTTTGTATTGCTTGTATTCACTTTACAAAAGACATTTGCAAGACGAATTCGATGTTCTTTAAAATAACTTTCTGAGTAAATTTAAAGTCCACATCATTAGCGCTTTCGTGGTGATCCCTAAAAATGTCTCTTGTATTCTCCCAAGGTAAACAACAAAAAACTGTAAAATGATATTTTAACTACAGGTTGAAGTCATTAAACTGTAATCTTATTTGTTACTTCATAGTTGTAATAACAATAAATGAATTTAAGTGATCTTCTGCTCCCTGAAAAATGCAAAAAATGTATAATATCTTCTCTAAACACATGGAAATGTTGATTCTTTGCCAATATTTTTCCTAGCTGAAACAAGCTCTACATATCACTAAACAGTTTCCATAAATAATTCTTGACTGTTTGCAATAAACGCATAATTGTTACCAATGAATTACACCTAGATTATAGACAATGTAAGTTTATTTAACAAAATTTCAAAAAGGAAATACAACCAACAATCCAGTAAGTCATATAGTAGAAGCTGTCTTCGAGTTTTAATGGAATTTTGGCGGATGCGCCGGGCAAACAGCCGAATAACTGAAAAATTTAATTTTAAGATAAAACTAATATTCACAGATCAACAAAATCTTTTTGTACAAATAAAGTAGAAAAGAAAAGAAAATAATACAAATTAGTTGATAGTTCATGGATTTCAATAAACAGATATTGATGAAATCGTTGCTTATAAAACTATTTAAAACATTACCAGTTATTTTTGGTTATAATTCTCCATCAAGGTGAATCTATTTGGTTATTTGAAATATCAACAGCTGTTGAATCCTTCCTTAAAACTTTATTTTTCTTTTAATTACACCACCAATTCAACAGTTGTTGATATTTTAAATAACCAAATTACCAGATATGGTATTGACGGTTGTTCAACTTTGTAGAAACATAAAATTTTAATGATAAAGGGTATACAAAACAGTTGTTATTAGAATAGAGGTCATTATCATTCATATTTTATCAATTTTTCAGTTAAACCTGTCTGGTATGCGAAAATGGCGTATGTAGATGTGTGTTTACTTGTTCACTCAATAATCCAAATACCTCACAGAAATCACTAATAATAATATTAGTTGATATTTTCGTTTTTCGTAACAATTCTTCAGGAAACACAACGGTGGAAAATCCTGCCCAGATGCGAGCCAATATTTTTGTTAAATCATTATAATACGGCTAAAAAATTATTAGTGTGCGTTGCTGCTTTCAATTTGAAACGGATAGAAACGTTTTGCTTATATATTAGTAACAAATGTTCCTATATGATGGTTTAAGAATCCACAAAATTAAAGTCGCTGCTTTAGGACTTGACTGAGAAACCATGTATAAATATAAAATACATATAATAATTTTATGAGATAGTCAGATATTTAAATCACTACCGTGCCCGCAATTGCAAGACATTCAGCTGTTCCATAATGGAAATACTGGTAATTTTCAATTAAATAGATATATTTTTTCAATGGATTCATACTTAAAATATCCAGTCAATACAATCAAGCATCGCTGACATCTGAAAACAGACTAACTCTGTCTCTCTAATCTAACGAAACTTTTACGCTCGCGATAGGTGACGAAAAAAAAACACACGGATAACCAGGTGGAAAGCTCAACTTTCAGGTCTCCACATCCAAAATTTAAATATTTTTTCACAGTGCCTTTCAGTCTAATAATGGAATTTTTGTATTTACTGTACGAAAGAAGGATGAAGTGACACATTTTTCACTGCAAATTCGATGTTTTTTTAAAATTTGTTTCGTCTTTTAATCCATTTTTAACGGCAAATTAGGTCTACACATTTTTACATCCCTGCGATAGCTTAAATTGAGTTTTGGGTGTTCCTCTTTGATCTGCTGTAGTAAATTCAAAATATATGTTATTTTAAGCGCTTTAGTGATGGTCCTTTGAAATTTTGCTTGCCTTTTCCTAAGGTAAACAACAAAAAACTGAAGAATGCTATTTAGACTGCAGGTTGAGGTCCTTAAACTGTAGTCCTATTTCTTATATGATTATCTGAACTTGATAGTTGTAATAACAATAAATAGGTAAATTTAAATCCAGTTATAGTTAACAACTGATTTATTTGCTGATATTACTGAGAAATGTAAAAAATGAGTATGAAGTTTTAAAAATCTACAATAAAAAGAGAAAAAGAACTAAATCTAGGTAAATCATATTTGAAGGCTGGTAAAACCTGTGTAGAAGTTTGCATTGTCACTATCAGGAATTTTCCAGCGGCAACGGAAGCTTCCTTCTGTCCCATTTGCATCATTATTATTAATTGTTTGCGTATGGATAAATCTGGACGATTATACCAATTGGAATCATAAATAGCGGAAATTGTTCTAGATGCCTAGAATTTCCATAAAAATGATTTTTCTAAGAAAATGAGTAAAAATAAAGTTTTACCTCTTGTGAAAGTTGTGATGCTGGCCAACAGTACATCATTATTACTGCTGTTAAAAATATTATAGCAAATATTATTCTAATTGAACTCATACTATTGGGTCTGAAATGACAAAAAGTTGTTATTTTATCTTATCTTATCCTAAAGTCGTACTTACTCTCTTGATAATTGTAAAAGCTCTGAAAGTGTACCTAGTGTTATGAAGAATAGTTCCAGTAAAATATTGACTTGATTGAAATCATTGAAAGTATTTAAATAGTTCAACAGAAAATTATGATGATCAATATATGATTGAATTCTTGCACTGGCACTTGAATTAAATTCCATCATTTGCAATCTATCGTTAAGTATTTCAAATTGCAGCCTCAATAAGCTGACCAATAAAAATGTGAACAAAATGAACGGACATTCTATAGTTACAGCTATACAAGCAACTATTAAATTGTAAATGTAGAATAACGGATAAGGCAGAAATTCGGGAACATAACAAAGTATTGGTAGATCACCAGTTATAAATGGACGCAAAGCAAAGAAAGTGACAGTAAATACTAATAGCTTAGCAAAAGTTTTGACAACTTTCTCATAAAACTCAATTTGTTTACGATATTTCAATTCAATTTCAGCGATTTCGTGTTTATATGACCAAAATTTTCCAAGATCTTGTATCAACAGTTTCGCCTTTCCTTTGTTGAAAATCAGTGTCACTACCTTGAGACTTGACTGGAAACCAAGTAAAATATAAATTACTAGATTTGTATAAAAGTAAAAGGGATTTTTGCACTATTACCATCAATATAATTGTAACAGATTCCATTGTTTCAGAAAGCAATGTGAAATCAAACGGTTGAAGTAAAATACGAACAATTATTAAATATAACATAAAACCATACATAATGAAAACACTGATAATTTTTAATTTATTATATTTTTTCAGTGGATTCATCCCTAAAATCTCTAATGGAAATAAAGTTAAATTAATTAGTTTTCTATAATCAGTCATCGTTGGCATCTACTTGATGTCTGAAAACGGACTAACTTTGTCTCTCTAATCAAACAAAGCTTTTATATCCGCGACCAATTTAATAATAATTGATGAAAAAAAAACAAACCTATTATTATCATTTCATTGCGTTGGTCCAGTGAAAAGCTCAACTTTCAGGTCTTGACGCCCAAAATTTGAATATTTCACCAATTTAATTAATAGAAACGATTATTAATATTTTATTAAACACTGGATCTACACAAATATGTTGTAGATTTTTGTGATTTGACGTTATTTTTTCCCCTACATTTAAAAAACTGCTCTCCAGGTAATTAAGTATGCTATTTGTTGTAATAACTAAGGGACCGACAGTCGTACGTAAAATCTATATGTAAGTTGTTGATTCAATCGATGGCAAGGTTTCAGTTGGCATCAAGCAACTGAGCTTAAAACAAAGTAACGTGCCTAACAATGAAACGAAAAAGTTTATCGGAGAATACAATAATTTCAGATCGTTTTCAGGGATCAACAACAAAATAGACTTGCATATGGGTATGTTGCAATATAAAAAAGTTATATCTTCCTCAAGATTGTGTAGTATGTGTTCTAGTAAATTTCACGCCAGTCTCGGTAATACGCGAAATTATTTCCAAGTAATTATAGTTTTTGCAGCACTGGAGCACTGCAGCATTGGAATACTTTGATTTATTAAGACAGAAAAGGTTACTGGTTGACCAGCTGGATTTGACAAACACAAGACAACGTTTATTGTAATTTTATTGATCTTTTTCTAGGAAATGATTATATTTATTACGAAGAAAAAAATTAATGAAAAACAAGACAAAATACAATGATAAGTCATTAAATTAAGCCAGAAATTGTATTTAAGTTTGTGTGCCATTTTGGCGGATGCGCCGGGTAAGTACAGTAGATTCTGATTAATTGACATTTACCGGTAGTTGAGCTTTTCGTTCCAATAAAACAGCTATCGCAACTGTGTGAAATTCGATAAAAATAATAAAAAAGATATAAGAAAAGACAGAGGTAGGTAATATATAATATAATGGTCCAGTAATGCAACTTTTTCAGTTAGAGATAAATTTTTCCATGGAGTGTTGATATCAAATCAAAATTTCTAGAATTAGTTAACGAAATAATACAAAAATTGAACAGTTCAAGACTAATATAGTTTTCGTGTTTACTTCACAATACTAATTCGATATTATTTAAAATTCGATAGTCCTTTGTGGTAGGCGCTTGAAATGTTTCTTGTCTTGTCGTAAGGGTAAGCAAAAAAAATCTGGAGAATGCTATTTAAACTGCAGGTTGAAGTAATTAAAGATGATTAACTGAACTTTATAGTTGTAATAAAAATAAATTGATTTGAATCCAATTTTAGTTAACAATTTATTTATTTGCCCATATTACTGAAAAACGTAAAAAAAGTGTATGAAGTTTTAAAAATCTACAAGAAAAAAAGAAAAAGAGTTAATTCTAGGTTAATAATATTCCCAGAGAAGTAGAACCTGTGTAGAAGTTTGCATTGTGACTATCAGGAATTTTCCAGCTGTAACGGAAGCTTCCTTCTGTCCCATTTGCATCATTATTATTAATTGTTTGCGAATGGATAAATCTATACAGTTATACCAGTTTGAATCGTATATAGCGAAAGTGGTTCTAGATGCCTAAAATTTCCATTCAAATATGTAATGCTTCTAAGAAAATGCTTAAAAACAAAGTTCTACCTCTTGTGAAAGCTGTGATGCTGGCCAACAGTACAACATCACTATAACTGTTGAGGATATTATTACAACTATTGTCCTAATTGAACTCAAACTGATAGGTCTGAAATGACGAAAGGTTATTATCTTACCTTGCTTGTCATGAAATTATATTTACTGTCTCGATAATTGTAAAAATTCTGAAAGCATGGTTAGCGTTAAAAATAATAGTTCCAATAAAATATTGACTTGATTGAAATCATTGAAAGCATTTAAAGTGTTCAACAGAGAATTATGATAATCAATATATGATTGAATTCTTGCATTGATACTCGAATCAAATTCCATAATTTGTAATCTATCGTTTAGTATTTTGAATTGCAGTGACAATAAACTGACCAATAAAAACATGAACATGACCAACGGACACACTATAGTTAGAGATGCACTCATAACTATTGAATTGTAAATGTAGAATAACGGATAAGGTAGAAATTCGGGAACATAGCAAGGTACTGGTAGATCACCTGATATAAATGGACGTAAAACACAGAAAATTTCAACAAACACACATAGTTTAGCAAAAGTTGTGATGATTTTCTCGTAAGACTCCAATTGTTTCCGATATTTTATTTCAATTTTGTCAAATTCGTGTTGATATGACCAAGATTTTTCAATATTCTGTATCAACACTTTCAATTTCTCTTTATTCAACATCAATGTCACTATCTTGAAACTTGGCTGGGAACCAAGTGAAGTATAATTTAGTAAATTTTAGGTGGAATTAAAGTGGATTTTTAAATTATTACCACAAATACAATTACAACCGACTCCATGGTTTCAGAAAGCAGTGCAAAATCAAATGGTTGAAATAAAATACGAACAATTATTAAATAGCACATCAAACCATACATAATCGAAACACTGATAATTTTCAATTTATTATATTTTTTCAGTGGATTCATCCCTAAAATCTCTAATGGAAATAATGTTAAATTAATTAGTTTTCTATAATCAGTCATCGTTGATATCTATCGGATGTCTGAAAACGAACTAACTTTTATCTCTCTATTCAAACGA
>JAZBHA010001238.1:12595-24009 GCA_037464855.1 Iselma pallidipennis | reverse complement strand
AACAATAAGAGTTCAACAATTTCATACAATGACCCTTCTATTTAAATCAACTAACACTTAAAAGAAGGGTTGCAATATTAATTTCGCATGTATTCGTACCCACATATGTATAATACATATATTGGTTATCGGTACACTACATGTACACTTGTGTGGGTCTGTGTAAATCGGGCTGCCGGTCTTCACAAGACAGCTTAAGAGCCGTATCTCACTAGATAGCCATGGCCATGTCGCCAAACCGAATATATGCAATCCTATGACGGTTATCTGACCTGGCGACGGCTTGGCTACGTGGTCAATTTGGAAGCGTCGCCAGTCCGATCGCTACTGCTATTGGCTACGTCGCCACATTGTCAACACTTCCAAGAAAATGTATAATAATCAATAAAGAGATCACTCACGCAGCTCCCTGCATCGTCGTAGATCGAACATTTCTTACATCGGCACGGTGTTCTACAATGGATACGTTTGACAATGTGCCATTTCTTCCACGTCTATTTTCCCACTACTCCATTTCCACGTGCTCCTGCAACTCTGTCGTCTCTTTCTGGCCACCTACAGATGCCAAGAGTAACCATACGGACAAGGCTGTCGACGTCACCATGGCTACCCAGTGAGATACGGCTCTAAGCTTCACAACCAGAATCTGGCGAATTTGGTTGGAAAGATATTCTATCTCTCCATCTTCCTACTCTAAAGAGAGAAAAAGCCTGACTCACACGAACGAAAATATTTAGTATTTCTTATCTAAGAGACGTTCTCTTTTATATGCACTCAACTATATGTATTCATCATTCGTTTTCACATTGTACCACATATTTAAAATATAATTTCTTCTTAATTGTAATTCTTCAATTTATAGAGAATTGACAAATAAGGGAAAAGAGTCTTCAAATAAAGATCCTCGATCTGAATTAGGCTATAAATTAACAGTACAAGTTGATACTCATGATCCAGCTAGGCCTCTGGCAGTTTTACATGTTCCATCTTTAGGGAATAAGGTAAACTATCAAGATTTATACAAAATATTATATTTAAAAATGATATTTATATGTATAGGAATGTGAAATAGCTGACCGTGCAATACGTTCTGAAATATTATCAATGGAACGATTACTTGTTCATACAATTTATGTACGTACACGTAACCGTTTGAATGATATTAAATTGGAAATTCAATCATTAGTAAAAGAAGTTGAATGTAATCTACAAGGATCACCAGCAATATTATCAATAGCAATTTTACAACCATGTCTACGTGCTGAACAATTATTAATTACTGTTGATACACATACTGGAATGTTACAATGTCATGTACCACAATATGATCCACCATTAATACCTGAATTAAATAATGCATTAAATGGTGATCATAATAAATTATCATTATTAATAAGTGAATTACGATTTTGGATTACACAACGACGATGCGAAAAAACATTACAACATTTACCAGCAACAGCTCATGAACGATTACCATTATTACATCATTCCGATCATCCTTTAACGAAAATAGGACGACATCGAATGTATATTCAACTTCATCGACATCCTAATGTAGTCTTAGTAAGTATTGCACTACCGTCTTGAATTGTGAATGAATGTATTTAGATTACATTTTAAATTTTAGATTGTCGAATTAAAAGAAAAAGACAATTATCCATGTGAAATTGATTGTACTTTTTATATGGCAGTTGTAAAACCATCAAGTATTGAAGATAATCCAGATGATGAAACCATTGAAACAGAAATACCTAAAGTTTATTTAAAAGTTCAAACATTAATTGAATTTGATACATTCGTAGCAACTCATGGTCCATTTACTAGTATTGATGGTAGTAATGATTCGGATCACACAGAAATTGGTACTTTAAAACGTAAAGGTGGTATAAAACCAGAATCAACTGCCAGACGTTCAAAACAACCAGCTTATTTTATTGCTGAATTAGCACATGTTGTGGCAATGTGCGATGAACGTTTACCGTTTGTTAGTTTAGCAAATGAGGTAAATTCTTTTTCTAGATATTAGTAAAACATCAATATTAAATTAATTAAAATTTACAGTTAACGAAAAGGAAGATTTTCCATCAAGGTCTTCAAGTCGAAGCAAATGCTACCGGTCTTGTATTAAAATTGATTCAATTACCACCACCAACAATTGAAATGGGTCAATCATCAGCTTGGCATGCTTTATTGAAGCGATTATTATCAGTATCTATTAGGGTTTTAAGTAAAGGCTTGTTGAAAAGTTGGATGATTGAATTTGTCTTCTATTCAACACCATTATCGAGTATTCATCCAAAAGAACAAGGTAAAATTATATTGTTTATGATTATTTTTACCTTTTTTCAGATTTTTTGTTAGATTATTAGGATTTGTAGTGAAACACCGTTGTTTGTATTTTCGGTCCTGAGGAAGTTACCACACGGTAACGAAACGTTGGTCCAAAACTAGAAAATACAAACAACGGTGTTTCACTACAATTTCTAGTAATGTAACAAAAAAAAAACATAAAATTATATGCTTGTTTAAAATTACTAATATTTTTATTGTATAATTGATAGGATCTCGTCGACCTGTTTATTTTCAATACGACATGTCAACGGCTGATACTGTATCGAAAACTGTAGATGCTCTACTGAGTGATTGGGCTCAAATTGTTCATTTGTATACTTTAGTTCATGATTTAAGTGAATATTTGAAGATAGGTAATGTCATAAAACAAATAATTTTAAACATGATTTTACAGTAAAATTATTTTCCAGATAAATACAATTTATCGAATATGTTCAATATTAAATCATACAATTATAATAAATTAATTCTATGTTATGGTCTTGAAAAGGGAGCAATGATATCAGTTAATTGGAATAGTACTGAAAAAGCATTCAAATTAGCATTTGGTGCATCAAATAATGCAATGAATGCACATTCATTAATTAAAGAACAACTTGAAGCTCATTTAAATGAATATCGAAATTTGGCTCATATTATTCAACTTCTTTATGAAACTTATGAACCATTAATATCGGTCAGTAAATTATCGACACTTCCTCAATTGGGCGTCCATAATACTGTTAGTATTTTAGTATTTTTAAAAATTTTTAATTGTATTAATTCCTTTTTCATTTGTAGAGACCGCAAGTTCCAGTCCAAACGTTCACAATAATGCCACAGTCTTGTACTTTGATTCGTTTAGCCTATCAGGGCATATATTGTTTAGAACTAAGAATTCGAGGTGCAGGTTTAGTATCGTTAAGAGATGGTGCTTATAGTAGATTTGATAGAAGTAATGTAGTGGACGTATTTTCACCAACACAAGGTTTAAAAGCTTTTCTTTCCAAGTATGTTGATGAAACTGCAGTATTTCGACGTCGATCTCAATCAGAAGATGATAATCCACCATCACCAATTTCTATGGAAGTTGAAGGTGGTGGCTTTTTAGGTATTTTTTTTTTTTGTTGTCTTCTATTTATTGCTTAAATTACATGTAATTTGTTGGATTTATCTAGGACATCATAGAGGTCCTCAATCACCAGCTGGTACTCGTGAACCTGGTTTACGTTTCCATCCACCATTAACACCACCATCAGGTTCAAATCCTCATACTCCGGCCAGTCCTCATACATCAAATATTAATCAGTCATCAAGTCATACAAGTTTTGGTTCAAGTCCAGCAACTTCCTTTAATCTATCATCACCAACTTCACTCCCAGCAAATATAAATCCAAGTCCAATGCCACATCCAAGTCCTGGTGGTTTAGTTGCAAATTCTCCATTAAATCCACAATTACCAAGTCCTGGTGGTCTGTTATCAAATTCTTCGCCAGGTCCAGCCTCAACTAATTTACCAGGACATTCTCCAGTTAGTAGTTTCATGCAAACTGGTAAGACATTTTTATAAATTTTTATTTTTTTTTTCTTCATGAACATTTAACTGTTTTAGGACATACTGATGGGAGTCCATTTCCATCATCTCAAAGTATGACTTCACCGGCAGCCTCCAATTGGCCTGGATCACCGAGTATGCCAAGACCTTCACCGGCTAGACCAGGACAATCGCCAGGAGGTCATCCAATAATGCATAGTCCTCAATCGGATATGAAAACTGGAAGTCATTTATCAAGAGTTTTACCTCAAAGATCATGGGCCGGTGCTGTTCCAACATTACTAACTCATGAAGCTTTGGAAACATTATGTTGTCCATCAATGCATCCACAATGTTTACCTGGACCTGAATTAGCACCACTGGAACGATTTCTGGGTTGTGTTTATATGCGTAGACAATTACAACGATTCATTCAGAACGAGGCTTATGTGAGTGTTTAACTTTATTTAAATAAATCAAATATTTAATGTTTGTTTTAACAGTTAACACCAATACCAAACACCGAACCTGGCGTAATTCACTTTAAAGTATCGGAAGTTTTACAATGTCGTATTGGTTTAAATTCACAACATTTACAAAGTTTACATTTGAAAATTAGTCCGCTACCAGAACATAAAGATGTTTGGACTCAGGAAGAATTGCAAATTTTGGAGAAATTCTTTGATACTCGTGCAGCAACTCCACCATATAAGCCTACAGCCATGTTTACATTTTGTACATTATTGAATGTTCCTGTAGAAGTACTCAAAGATTTTATTCAGATTATGAAATTGGAATTAATGCCTGGACTTATACAACAACAAGGAATGAGATGGTCAGTTCAATGGATGTTGAGAATACCACCATCAGCTACACCAATTGTACCAACAGGAATGTCTGGTGTTTTAGTGTATAAAGCAAAAATACTATTCTTTGTAAGTTTAATTTTTAAATATCGACAAGATGAATATTAACAATTTCTTTTTTTAGTTACAAATTACTAGAATTGGAATACAGTATCCTACAAATATGGAACCTCCTTCGTTAGTTCTACCATTAGTGTACGATATTAACAGTAAAGTAACACAATTGGCTGAGAAACGAGAACCTGGTTCAGTACCAGGAATGACAGCTGCCAGTCAACTTTTGAAACATTTTGCCCAATTCCCTACAAATGAATGTTCCATTTTTCCAGCATTAAGAGAACTTTTATTAAATTTAGTATTACCATCTGAACCACAACAACCAAGTCCGGCTCCTGGTAGTGTACAACAGATTCAATCACCGGCCATGCAGATGCCACAAGGTGGCCAACCAGGATATCCTGTTAATATGCCGATGGGTATGATCGGACCTCAATAAATTTATTGACTTGTTTTTTTTGTTTTGTAAATATATACGTATATTTTTCAATAAACTATGCTATCCAAGCAAAACAAGGAGTATTGATTTAAAAAAAGCAAAAAAGAAAACCTAATTGCTAGAATATATAAAAAATCATTATTGGTTGTATAAGACCATTTTATTATACCTCCATATTAATCGCTTATTTAATGACTTCCGCTAACTTTTGACCACTGTGGTTGGAGGCTTCTTCAGAGATACAAATTTTTTATCTTTTTATTTATACATATTAGTGTACAAATAAGTTTTAAAACGTTTTTTACACAAAGTAAACATTTATTGTGGAAAAACAGCAAAGTGTTGAATCTGCAAAATAGTCTCTATTGGTAGATTCCGAATTCCAGCTGTAAAGAACATTTCATCCTGTGATAGAATGAAAATCTCTACCCATTTTCGCACTTCTTCAACCGTCTTGAAATGTACAGCTGACAAAGCATTTAGCATCGATCCGAACAAATGGTAGTCAGAAGGGGCTAGGTCTGGACTATATGCCAGGTGATCCAGAACTTCCAGCCAAGCGTCAATAACATGTCTTCCATCGCAATAGTCTCATGCGGCCTAGCGGTGTCATGCAGCAATTCCACAAGACGCAATCCTTTGCCAGTATAGGGACCTTTTCGACCGATCTCCTGGTTCACTCTTTGTACTTGCTGTGCGTTGTGCTCCGCAGTACCACTTTCACCCGGGTTCAGACGTTCATACTGACGCACACCCTTCATATCCCACCCGATGCATAACAGTTGTTTCTGGGGGTGGATATTGCGTTTCCGTGTAGCTATTATTGCTTGACCGGGAGCTAACCAATGTTTTCTCCGTTTGGGATGGTCGTACTAAATCCATTTTGCATCCCCAGTCACGATTTGCCACAGAAAAGGCTTGCGGTGGTGTCTGTTATATAGACTCAAACATGTCCTAACACGGTCATCCTTAGTCCGCGGAGTCACTTCATGCAGAACCCATTTTCCCGCCTTTTGGATTTTTGTCATTGCACGTAAACGAGTTTTAAAGCAAGCCCTTGTTGCGTTTGACACGAATCTTCATCAAGCAATGCCTACACTTCGTCAGTTTCAAACTTCATCGATCCACATGCTTGTGCAGCGCTTTTTCTTTGATGGAACTCATCATGAATGCAGTGCCGAATAAATTCTTTCTTGCTTGCCATTTTCTACTACTCCTGTTTTAGGTTCGTTTTACCGTATGGCCCAGTTAATTAATTTCTTTTAATAGCACCCACCAGGGGTCATAACATGACACAATCGCAGGAGATTATTTGTAGTCTGCATTATAAATGTACAAGCGTATAAGATGACGAAGGTACTGTATTATCTGTTGTACCTTTGCAAATATGTATAAATAAAAAAATTGTATCTCTGAAGAAGCCCCCAACCACAGGGGGCGAAACGTTAGCGGAAGTTCACTTTATTTAATCAATTATTAAGGATGATAACAGTTTTCATTTATCAAGATCTGGTGAGTTTGTCTTTTTTACCAGGAGGAAGAGGATGAGACGTAGCCGGATCAAGTGCATCCTAAAATACAAATTTAAAAAACTAACTACATATTTTATTATGTTACAAACTTGACAATATTTCTGGTTCGTTCAGGAATCCGTGTAAATATTAATAGGCTAATAGGTGCTGTTAAAAATACAGTTCGTGAGACATTGTTTGATTCTCTATTGTCATTATAAAAAGGCAGAATACTGTTTTAATTTGTTGTCCTGATAATGGACCATTTACAAAATAACATTCAACGTTGAATTATTATATTTTTCTTTCAATATCAAAGTGAGAAAATTCTTGGTGAAAACACACAATATTTACACATACGAAAATTTACAATAAATGCTTGTATTGTACGACTAGATCATAGAAAAATCTTGTAAACTTCAACTATAATAAATGATTTCTGTTCCTGATATTTGTAAAGTAATCACTTATAACCATTAATAGATTTCGACAGACAAAATGCCAGGAATATTCCAACCAGTTCCAATAAACCCAATCCTATTGCTACTCCTATTACAATATCAACATGTGACATAATCCAATTCAGGACGGCTGTATAACATCCCTTAAACAAAATAAAAAAAATAAATCAAACAAACAATAAATTCCATAACACATTTAAGTAAACGTTAGAACAAAAAGTTGAAATTACAGTCAACCTCAGATTCGGCGATCCATTTGATCCCGGCTAAGAACTGGCTCTAAGGCGAAGGTGGCGGTGAATTGGACGTATGCACTATGTGCTTCAACTTATGCATTGGTTTTTGCGATTTTAAGTTTGACCGTTCAAACTTTTGTCGCACCAGTGAAAAGAAATTTATTTTTCAATACTTGTAGCAATCATAACATGGGGTCACTAGGTAGAGGTAAATTTTGACCACGGATTGTGCAGAGATTAAGATGAACATAAATTTGTTTCCTAGCGCTATATCGGATCTGCAGAGCAGTTGTCCCTCAAGGAAGATAGGAAGATTACCTTCTCAAGGGTGGAACAGGAAATTAGGCTCTCTAAAAGCTGAAGCCAGAAAGGCGTTCAATAGTGGCAAAAGAACAGGTAGATGGGACCCCTATCCACAGGCTCTAACGAACTATAATAAGGAACTAAGAAGTTCGAAAAGGCAATCCTGGAAGGTCTTCTTCGAGGGAATAAGTGAACTTGCCCCAGCAACCCGCCTTCGAAAAGTCCTGTCAAAGGATCACTCGAATGCGATAGGACTCATTAAGAAGCCTAATGAAAGCTGCTCTAAGGAGCATAGAGAAAGCCTTGAAGTCTTATTAAAGACTCACTTTCCTGGTTCCCAAGAGATAGAAACTGCATCGAGCCAGGAAGAGCTTAATCAACTAGGAGCTGATAATTACCACTCTACTCGAGATGGCTGTTCACTGGCAGGGCGTATTTTTACTCTCAACAACGTGAAATGGGCTAAAGCCCTTTAAATCACCAAGCAAAGATGGAATATTTGCAGCAATGCTGCAAAAGGGGATTGAGCTTGTTGCCCCTTGCCTGAGAGCTATTTTCAAAGCTAGCTACTCATTAGGGTACATACCCAAGTCTTGGAGGGAAGTTAAGGTAGTATTTATACCTAAAATGGGCAGACGACCACCAGAGGAAGCAAAATCCTATCGCCCTATCAGATAGGAAACTAAGCTGGAACTCACATGTCGATAAGACTCTTTCAAAGGCAACAACTGCTTTATGGGCGTGCCGTAAACTCTTCGGGAAGACATAGGGATTGCAACCAAAAACAACCTACTGGCAGTATCTTACAGTCGTAAGACTCACCGTCACCTATGCTTCACTAGTATGGTGACCGAAAACCAAAGAAATAACACCGCCAAATAATAAGCTACAGAAGTTGCAGCGATTAGCGTGTCTGGGAGTAACTGGGGCTATGGGAACCACCCCTACAGCAGCTATGGAGGCGCTTCTGGACCTACTTCCGCTCCACTTACAGGTGCGGAAGGGAGGACTCCTTGGCGCCTTAAGGCTGCCCCAGGCTAGAAATTCCAAACCAGGAGACTGTCAAGGACACTTCGAAATTCCAAAACAAATGCAAACAGAATTTCTAGTAAAACCATCGGATCTCATGCCGAGGAAATTTGACTTCGAAACTCCCTTCAAGGTGGTCATAGAAGACCGCCAAAGGGTAAGAACCTAGATTGATCAGTTAGACTGTATATCCTCCATCTGGTACACAGATAGATCTAAAACAGATGAAGAAACTGGTATAGGAATTTACGGACACAATTATAGGGTATCCATAGTCTTAGGAAAGTCACCAACGGTAATACATGCTGAAACGTTTGGAATAGATCTGTGCGCCCAAAAGTGTTTGCGTAGAAACCTCAAAGGTGCACAGATTTATATCCTAACAGACAGCCAGGCGGTGCTCAAAGCTTTAAAGACCTATAGCCTCGAGTCGAAAACCGCCTGGGAGTGCCGCCAATCTCTGAAGCAACTGGCAAGGGGCAATAAAGTTACCCTCACATGGGTGCCAGGGCAGCAGGGAACTGAAGAATATGAAAAAGCTGATGAACTTGCAAGATCCGGCTCATCGGCCCAAGCTATAGGCCCGGAGTTATTCTGTGGGCTGATCAAAAGCTACAAAAAGGCGGAGATCAACAGATAGGAAAGGGGCAACAAATTGCTCCACTGGAGACAATATCCAGGTATGCGACAGGCCAGAAAGTTTATTGACTACTCGCCTAAGAAGATTAAAAAGCTTCTTGATCTAACTATGAATGAGCTAAGACTCATTACAGGACTTCTAACTGGGCACTGCCCAGTTAGATGCCATTTAGATGCCATCTCAAAAACCTGGGCAAATCTGACAGTGAGAGATGTAGATTATGTGAACTGGAAGATGAAACCTTCGAACATGTACTATATAAATGTGATGCCTTGGCTCGCACAAAACTCACTCACTTAGGCGATGTGACTCTGTCGACTGCCGAAGTGGGGAAGAATCTCCCAGCGAGATAATTAACTTCGCAAAGAAGATATCGTTTTTGGGATGTGAATAGATAGAATGGTCGTAGTTCAGAAAGGCTTAACAGCCAAACGACCCCAGTTGCCTAATCTAATCTAATATCGCTAAAACGCATGTTTGTACTCTTTTATCCCTTGGCGATTGTCGGCTGGCGGAGGTTTTGAAAAATTCCTATACTTTTTATATGAGACACTTGTTGTTATGGGAGTTAGGCGAAGGTGACGCCGAGTCGGATGGCGTCGAACCCGAGGTTGACTGTACTAAATATTACAAGCAAGGAACACTATGTATATTCAGGTAAATACAATAATTACATAAAATGCCTACCTTGGTATAATATGAGTTGACTTGATTTGGATTATTCACGCAAGACGGGACTAATGGTTGGAACTTTTTAATATCACCCTCTAATACACAACATGATTCTGGGATTTTCTTTCTACTGTCAGCCCATTTAATCTTTTGATAATCTTCAGAACTATCAACACCACAACATTGTAAATTTGCCTGTAAATGATCCCATGCCAATGTAACAGCATCCTTATTGTTTGCGTCTGCATAATACTTCTCTATTGATGATTTCAATAACTGTTTTGTCTGTTCTTCAGCCTAAAACAGGAGAAAAAAAATCGCATTTTTAGTACATTTTCGTTTGTATGTATTAGAGCAAAGAATATTTTAGATTACCTTTGATTTGTAAGCGACTGCTAAACATCCGGCTGTTATTTCAAGGCAGAGTATAATTAAAAGACAAATTCCGTACTGAAACAGACAAATTTTAAAAATTTTTTCAGTATAAATATTATGAAAATTCTTATATTTAAGGCTGTAATATTCATTACCATCCGGGCTGTAATATTCATAATCGTCCAATCAGATTTTGAAACCAAATATTTACCTATGACAGGGTTAGGATGCGCATAGACGCAACTTATCCTCTTCTCTCGTGACAAATAAAAATAGAGAGGAAATCTTTTGTCTCGTTTTTAGCACAAGAACGGGAAAGTTAGGAGAGAAAAATCTTTCCGTCTATCCGTACTCCTTGCAAATGTATTGACTTATTGGTGTATGCTTTACGTAGCTTTAGTAATGAGAAGCCCGAAGTAAATTTTTGCGGGCGAGCGATTTTTTGTCTTTTTCGAGAAATGCGTAATTTAATCTGCACAATCTGCGAACTGTATGTATAATGTAAAAGTGTTCAGTTCGAGGTTTAGGCGCGCAACATATACATACATACTGGGATTTGGACCAGGGGCGGATTTAGGCATGGTTTTTATAGGTTGCAGCCCAGGACCCCGTTCAATTAAAGGGCCCTCTTTGCGTGCAAAAAAATTAAAATAAAAACTATTTCAATTAAAAATTTAAGAAAAAAAGAATGCAAAATCTTTTCGTGATGGGTGAGTCGTCACAACTGACCCAAACTTGGGTTAATTTATGTTAATTGGGTATGCCCTCAAGCTGCGTTAGCCCAGGGCCCCTTGATTTGGACCAACACAATTGCTCAACTACCGAAAACTTATAATATGACTTTGCAAGTTCAACTTGCTTTAAAGCTGATGATGAAACTGAGAGAAGCCAAAGGAGACGACAGAGTTGCAGGAACACGTGGAAATTGGATAAGTGAGTAGTTTTTTTTTCACCAAA
>JAZBHA010001237.1:15629-26004 GCA_037464855.1 Iselma pallidipennis | reverse complement strand
ATTCAAAGGGAAACAGCTTCCAGCTTAAACTTATAACGTTCTTCTATGCCATTTGGTAACGAATTGTCATTGCAATCAACTCCAGAATTATTCACAAGAGTCAAGAGCTCCTATAAAAATGATATAAATTAATACAAATTGTACAATTATTGAAAAAGTTCTTTCCAAAGTTTATAAATCAACAAATACCTATAACTTTAAAACTCAATTACATGTTCAAATGTACCATGATCGAAACGATTTTAATTGTAATAATAAATTTATTCTTACCTCTTGAATTTTTATTGAAAGCTTTCAAGTTTGAAATTATCGATTTTTCTCTTCCAATTCTTATTCGTTTTGCAAGTTATGTTTTATATTTTTGTTATATTTTTCTGCTTGTATTGTATCATCGACGCACACTCATATTCGATAACTGTATAAGATGGTAATTTAAAGATGACACCCAGAAATACATTTCTAGTTTTACATTTTCTGGTACGTCTTACATTTTTAATCAAAATCCAATGAGAAAAGAGCCAGAAACTGCCCTGCAAAGCAAAAAATAGTATAAATCAACGGAAGATTGTTGTCAATTTTTATAAATAAATAAACACGTGTAACCTTAAACTTATACCTTTATAAATCTGCTCTGCAATAAGCTTTGTATTCAACTGAACCAGAAACATTAACAATATTCAGTTTTAACACAATTCAATTCTTTTTTTTCCAAAAAAATCTGCATGTTTCATATTCAACCAAATACTGAAAATTTGACAAATAACAATGACATTTCAGTACACCCAACATTGAAAAATAAAGCACTAAACTGTTACCAACATAATTTCTACTTCCGCTATTGACAACTAGATGGTGACACATGTTAATGTTGTAATATTAGTGGAAAGATGGAGCTGTTCATAGTAGCGGGAAATTTAAAACTCCAGTTTAGCCAACATTAGAAAATAAAACACTACACTATGACCAACAGAATTTTTAGTTTCAATGTTGATGGCTAGATGGCGGTCGAAGAATTTCAGATTCGAATATTAGTCGAAAGATGTCGCTATTCACTGCAGCGGGAAATTTAAATCAATCACAACGAAAGATAATCCTGCCAGAGCTTAATCCTGATTTCTGAATTTTCTATATGATCAATAACAATTACTCCTAATAATCATTATCGGTATCAGATAGTAAGTACATAATATGTATTCTAATCATTGAATTCTTTAAGTTTGGTATTTTTTTATTATTCCTTCTAATAATAATTGAACTCTTTAATATAGGTAACCCTTAATTAGAAAAAATATCACTCCTGTTCTAATACTTTTATGTTATGGGCTTCCAACAGTTTACAGCTGACTAATTAAAAACGTGTGGTATTTGTAGATATTTTATTGTCAGTTTACGTCTTTTTCAACAGCTATTTGATTTTTAAATAGTGGAATATTTACACCAATGCGTGAAGATGTAATAAATTACATGCAATATAATACATCAATAATTGTTTTGCTTCAATAAACAAACTGATAACAATCATTAACTGTCTGATAAACATTTTAATAATTATTATTGCAAATCTAATAATATTATAGACGAAAAATAACTAAATATACGTATCTATCTATATTAAAAAAATAATTAAAAAATAATATTAGGTACATCGATTCAAAAAAATATTTTAGTGTTTATATACAACAAATAATGGCACAAACATCTATTTACACATTGAAGAGAACGATCAATACTTACGTAAATATAATAATATAATAAATTGTATAATTTAATATTTATATACAATTCTATAAATTTGTTCATATAATTGCAGTCATTTAATTAGAATTATTATTTAAATAAGAAAAGGACACTGATCTTTTTTAAATCTAAATTCTACAACATTCAGTCATTAGATATGCACTTTTAAATGGAAATTTGACTAAGAAATCCTACAAATACACATTTGACATCCAATATTAAGCTCACATTGGGTTTTTCCTGTTCCTTTGTGGACGTGATTTCAACTATTGCACGATTTCTAAACTACAAAAAAAATTAACAATACATGAAAATAGTTAATTGATTTTGTTACAATTGTTTGTTTGTTCTCTTTTAGAATATTGCCAAATATTACTATGTGATATGTGTGTATAATAAATAATTCTACGTTGATGAATCAGATAGATCGTCTTTCAACCAATTTGGTATATTTCGAATACCGATACGTTTCATTAATTTAACTAAAGCTGTATTATGACTAAGATAATAACGTTGAAGTAATTTCAATGATTTCTCCTCCATAGGAGGATATTGTCTACCTTTACTTCGCCCTAAACACTTGGTATGATCATTTTTAATAACTTGACAATAGAAACCTTTTTTCGGATCAAAACGTAAATGTTCTGTATAATTAAAGAATGGTTGAATCTTTAAGAATTTCTGCATTTCATTCATCACTTCAACTGGATTCGATTTCAATTCATCACCATCAATAATATGTAATGATTGTGGTGAAAAATATGTCAACCAACGTTCCAAATGTTGTGCATATTTACCAGGATTTAAACAACGATTACGTAGATCACGTAATGGTTTCGGTGCTGTATCACTAGCTGTTATCACTTGATGGAAACTATAATTATTTGCAATTATATCACCATGTGCTTTTGTATGTTGATACCATGAATAGGCACGTTTTGCTGGTGATATTAATATTGTTATCAATTTAGCATGTGGTAATAATGCATGGACACGTTTCGGTACTAATTCACCATCAAAATATGTTGCACTCTTTTCAAAATAATAATAATGTCCTGTTGTTGTATTTGTATCAATTGGAAAGAAATTCATATACCAATCTAGACCTCTGAGGTAGTTGTGAGCATTGAAAAATTGAATTTCTTCAAATGTATCTGGACTTGGTAGATTACTAGCTATTGTCGGATGTAATGATAGAAATGTATATAAAGCTGTTGTGCCAGTCTTTTGTGGTCCAATCACTAGAAATTTTGGTAATGAATCACATGATTTATTCTTTGACCAGATCTTTTGGTGGCGTGGATCATCACAAGGATTCTGCATCAAAAAATTGTGATTAGTTCTAAATAATATTTTTAACAAATAATGAGTTTTACCCCCCAAACAGGATCTGCTTCGCCCGGATATAATTTAAAATACGTTTCAGCTAGTTGTAAAGGTGGTGCTGAACTAAGTCTAATATTGGTCCAACATTGTATAAATTTGATAACAGATTCGAATGTATATAAACCCAATCGATCATTACCATAATTAGACATATGCGTCATAAATATATTAATCTAAAAATAAAAATTCGTATTATTAATAAATTAAAGAAATATGATATGAATTATAAACATACAGGATTATATACAATCGTTTGAAATAATTCACCGCCTTGTATCGATTCATCTAATTTTTCTCGACCTCCTGGATATTTATCTATCAACATGGTATGAGTGAAAAGGCCACAAGTCTGTCGAGGCAATACCATTATATTTCTATGAATAAAGCCGCGCCTCAATCTATAATTTCAACAAAAATCATTAAAAACCAATTATTTGGTTTAGGAAAAAATAACAGCAACCTGGCTGGTCGTAAATGTGGATATTCTTCAGTTGATGTAACCCGAATATTCCAGACTTTCTTCCAAGCTGTATAAAGTAATTCATGTACCGGATAAACACCGGAATGATGTGGTGCCACTGAATAACCCGAATCAATTGGTATATTTTTCATTTTAGCAAAATTCTTATTCAACATCATATCTTCCATTAATAATGTTAAATTATCGTATAGATGTGGTTGTTGATGATTCCACATATGTGAGAACCACATAAATTTATCGATATTTTCCAATATTAAATCATCACCTTTATCTTCTTCACGATTACCATGATGGAAATATTTACCAGAAAATCCGAGATTAAATTTAAAATTTGGTATCATTTGTTGAATACGTATTTGTGTTGATATTAATGCTTTAACATCATCCGGTCTTAAACGTGTACCAACTTCACCAACAAATATATCATCAATATCAACTAGAAACATACGTTCTAATGATAATGATAATTGTCCATGACTTAAGTAACTTAATGAATCCAAAAATAATAAACGATGTAACCAGAATTTTAAACCGGAACCAAATATAACACGCTGAATATTATCGTAGAGACCGTGATCTTGAATTACAGTCGGCAAAGGGATTTTACCAACGGTAGCTAAAATAATAATTATTATTCTTTATTGTCTAAATTGTCTAGACAAATACGGTGGAATTCAGACCAAAGTCATCGTAATTGTCGTTGACTGTTTGTACATAATAGATATCCACGAGGACTTTGGTCTCCAGCGCGTAGTCCTCGTCGACTTGTTCTACTCTTCCCATAAAGCGAGTTCTTCCACTATAAATGAGTGGGTAATGACCGTCCACGAAGACTTGATGATAACGATGACTTTGGTCTGAATCTCACCTATTGTTGTTTTTTTTTTTAATTTACTTTCAGTAGATCGAAAATTATCATTTCTATGTGCCCATTCTAATGGTTCATATGTTGAATGATTTGCTTGAAATACAGTCCAATCATTACCAGGTAAATTACCCCATACAGTTTCACCAGCTCTAGTTAAACGTAATATTTGTGATGCAGCATTCAATGCAGCATCTTTTAATTTTAAATTTGTATGTATAAATATAGGAAAACCTTTTAATTGTGAACCAACATATGTTTCTTCTTCTGGTGTTATAAAACCAATAACACCAACATAATATTCACGACAATATTTATCTAATAATTCACGATTCCAATTATCCATTTGTAAATATTTATTGAAATTTTCAAATACAATTACACCATATCGTCCTTTATCAAGATTTGTTAATACAGGTAAACTTTTTCCAGCTACTTCAACTTTGTACCTGAATTCATAAAAAAGAATTCGAGTTGTAAGTTAGGAATTTTTGTGGGGAAAATTAAGTGGCAATATTGGTGGGAAAACTCTTGAAACAAAAGTCGATAATTTCGGTATAATCATCATTCATCATAATTATTTTCTGCAATACGTAGAAATGTTGATTAAGGGCGTTTCACACACACACACACACCGACGAAACCGGAGCCCGAGCTGGCGCCAGGTATAATAGGTCTGCTCCAGTAAGAATCCAAAACTGTTACAAAAGTCGAAAATAGTCAGAAAGCCATGTGTAATTGTGTTTAAAGCGCTCCGACTTCGGACTTTTCTGATAGTTTGCTGGAACAGACCTAATATAATTGAATGGACATTTTCACACATAACCCGGTCCGGTCGAATTGCCGGTCCAGTCTCCAATCACATAGAATGCAATGTGTTCTTATCAACAATTTCACACACGTTCGGCTGAATTGATGCTGGATAAAAGCATGTGGAATACATGTTTTGCTAGTTAGTGCTAATATCAAACTGTACAATGCCGCCGTGAATGCCGGTGTGTGTGAAAAACGTGCGCCGTCTGCCGGCACCGGAGCCGGCGTGAAACCGATGGGTGTGAAAATGCACTAACGGTTGTAGAAATCTTTTGATAAAATATTGAAGATTATGAGAATTTTTAAAGGCCCAGGACAAATTCTGGTGTTGGATGTTGAATTCATCACAACAATAAAATAATTGCCGACAAAATGATTTGGAACTGTGCATCGAAGCCGTAATACCTATTTATTCATTTTCAAATGAATGTATTAATTAGAAATTTAATTAGTACGTTATTGGTAAAAAACAAATTCTGAATAATTTATATTTAGAGTGATTGGAACACAACAGACTTTGATTATCGAGTCTTTAGACCAACAATAATTGATATAAATGACAAAAATTAATTAATCAAACTGCTAGTTTTTTGGTCGACAATAAATACCATCATCCAGATGGTGTTTAGAAATTCTAACTAATGTTTTCTAAATTTTGTTGTTATTTAAATTCCTATTTTATTCATTCTGATTTCAACAAATTTATCTCTTGGCAAACAAGACAAGAAAAGGGTGGTTTATTTCCATTCTCAAGACAATCAATACACATCAAATTCAAAACTAAAGATCAACTCGACATTATTTTAAAGGGTGATGAAATGGCCCATACCAGAAAATGTTGAAACTTGGAGAAAAAACGAAAACCTACAGAAAAAAGTACAAACAAAGGGTACACATGTATTAGTTTGTAGGAATGCAAGAAACGGATACACAAATATGCTGTGTCGTAATATTCATTATTCTAACTAATATAACGGAAGTTTTATATGTATGCGTTTCTTATTTGTATAGAGATAAGAAAATTTCTTTCAATTTATTGCGTCTTCCTCTTAACAAAAAGCAAGAAAATTATCGACTTTTGTGACAAATATCGTGTTTTTTTTTCTAATCGTAAGAAATAAAAAATGCATTACTTAATTCTTGTATGTACTAATAATTCGGCAATATCTCGGCCCAATTTCGAATACATCGTCTCAACAAATACTAAAACTTTAGGATAACTACGTAATCTAGCTTCGGTTTTATGGTCATGATTTTGGGTGATACGTGGACCATTTATTATACCACAACGTATATTTGGCTCCGGACGTGTATTACGTTGTATAAAACTGTAATAATAAAGACAAACATTTCTTTGTATTGTAGTTGTTGGAATTGTTGACAAAAAAAAACCGGTGACATAAGGTGGTGCCTTAAAATAAACAATAGGCCTAGAGAGAAAATAAGAGATTTTTTTGGGGAGAGGGCGGGCTACAATGAATCACACATAAATATTGAGGTTTTTACAAGAAAAACCTCAACATTGTTTATATCAAAAATTATATGACTCAATTACAAGATTAATTATATGTATATAATACAATTCAGATAAGGCAAATTTATCAATCAAATAAATTAATTAAATAAAAATCAAAAATCTTATATAAATCATAACAAAACAAAACAAAGAATAAATACAGTACTCACCCAGTTAGATAAGGCGAATGTATATACCATGAATAGATAAATATTAAAACAATACTTAATAAAATGATAGCAAATACACATTTTTTTAATGTTGACGGTTTAAACATATAATTGTTATGTTTGAAGATACGTCGGAGAATTTTACGAAATCGTCGGATTAGACGAAATTTAGGTACACCGATCCCTAATAACGGACTACTATCATCAGCCATTTCGTTAGTTGTTCTTTTAATTAAATAATTTAATAAAAAAATACATGAGGTACTAATTCAACAAAAAATAATAAAAAATAGAAAAAAAAAATTCTAAATAAAAAATATGGCACACGGGTTATATGTATTAGTGGAATGTTTGCATTAATTTTTTTGTTTAATAAATAAATAAATGATCGAAAATTATTAATATTATACCGGAAATACGGATATTTCTATTATTATCTAAGCACATCGACAGTTCTCCATTTACAATGTTTCCAAATTTCTAAATCATATAAAATAAATGTGTTTGCCAACATTTTTTCTATTAACACCAGAAACATAATCACGTTTAACAGAAACACCACATAATAATAAAGACATCACTTAGTTTTCTCGTTATCTTTGTAGATTTTTTTTAATGATTTCGATTTGTTGTTTGTAGGGACACTGCAACAGAAACAATTTTTGATATTATTAAACACTATCAATAGAATTATAATGCGACAATATTTGAATAAATAAAAGGAAAAAATAACAAATAAATAAAGTACAACGTTTGAATGCAAATAAATTGAATTCAATAGAGAATAATAAAAAGTATTATTATCAACAATATAACCTCAAAGTTTTACATTTCCACCAATAATTTACATCGATTTCCTTATAATTTTTGAATAATCTATTTCTATTGAATCTATTAATTAATGTTTATTTTATAAAATGATTAACTTACTTTATTTTTCTTGTTTAAATATAAATAATTCACATTTTTCAGGTCTCCGATTTATTATTATTATTATTATTTTTCTTGATGTTCTATAATATGAAGTTAGCGTTTAGACAACACACAATTCCACCAACCAACATTCCTCGACGACTGATAAACGACGACTAACTTCGTATCTATTCGTCTAATAGCGCCGGAGCCAGTATTTTAAATAAAATAAATCTGTACAGACGCAGTACACTTGAAATTAATTAAATTTGATTTTTTTAGATTCATTTTAATACAATTTTCAATAGTTAATTATCTATTTTGTTTAATTTATAAATCGAAAATTTACAGTTGGTAGCACTGACTCAAAAACAAATGAATTCAAAAAATGCGCTTTTTCAAGAATTTTTGGCAGAAAGCGCAAAATTTTTTAGGAAAAATCAATTCAAACACAACACAGTTGAAATTATTGTGATTAACATTTTGTAATTCATTCAAATAATTTTTATTTCTAAAGTTTCTTTGTGTAAAATTCAGAATTTAAATTGAAAATTTTCCGGTTGGTAGCATTGATTCAAAAAACAATTGAATTCAAATTATGGCTTTTCGAAAAAATTTGGCGGTAAATACAAAAAAATTGATAAAAAACGAGATTAACTTGTCTTAACTGTCTCAATTTTTTTTCTAAATTTACTAAATATTTTTATGGTTGATGATTTTGTAATTGTTGGTTAAGGTTTTTCCATACGCTTTTTTGTATATAGCTCGTCTAACCGATTTTTTATTATATGATTATTCCTTTACTTTTTCGAAAATCCGCAGTTATCACTAGAAAATGGCATAAAAATCCATTGATTAATAGTCACGACTGAGAATATTTTCAAGGATATAGCAAGTATCTTATCTAAAGTTGTCCTTCTTATCAAATAATTATGGAAATTTTTCAAAATTTCCCCAATTATTACGGTTCTAGTACCAGTAAGAGATTAAACGGTCAAAACAAGATTAATTCAAAAATATCATATGGAGCTAGGAAATCAAAAGAAAATGCATTAGCTATAATTGCACTTTGTGATGCTGTTTTCGCTGCAATGGTGAATCTGTGCCGCTCTGTTTCAGAGCTCGACTCAGGGCCGGTTCAAGGTACGATCGAGTTGTGCGACCGATCAGGGCGCTGTAAATTTCTAGAAGAACCTGGTTTTTCTATTTTTCGTTTACAGTACTCGAAATTTCCCTTTTTTGGCGGAAGGGAGCAAAAGTAGCTTTTGAACAGGGCGCCGAAAGTTCTTGAGCCGGCACTGGCTCGGCTAAAGGGTTGTTTGGGGCCCACAAGTTATATTCTGTGAGGACCCCGGAGCTTGAGGAGGTCTATCCTACTATCCTAACTCGGTTCACTGAAGTTGGAGTCATTTGTAAAATAACCTGGCCTTATTTCTTGTTTTTATCGATTTATTTATAAGGAAATATAACGACTTTTGACACAATTAATTTTTTATAACAAGAAAGGAACAACAAAAAAAAATAATTAAAACTAGTATCACAACATAGTAAACAATTATTATGCATTTTCATAACGTATACTAGCTCGAAAACCATTAACACCATCGGCTGTATATTGAACAACTCTTATCATACCATCCGGTTGGACGACACGATATTCACCACTAACCGTATCACCATCCCTTTTCTCTTGATGGTTCTGTGAATTACCTGTGATTGGATCTTGTACACCATAAACATAAGCATAATCCGGTTTAGCCTAAACAAAAATTAATTAACAAAATAATAGTCAGTTTTTTTAAATAAATAAATTAAGATCGATATACCACAAAATCAACAGTCGGATATTGAGGGTAGATACGATTTGGGATGACGATCTCTTGGATTTCACCACTGACAGGTCCACGGAATTTATGATACGAATAACTGCCATCATCGTTGTCCTGATCACAGAAAATCAACGGGAGAACACAAAAGAACTGGAAAAACAATTTATTTTATTTTATTTGTGAATGTCAATAACAGACTTGCTTATACAAATTGAAGGTTTGAAAAGTGCGATAAATTGTGAAGGAAAACCCAACAGTTTTTCTAGTTTAACACAACATAAACGACACGCTTTTATAACCAGTGGCGGATTTACGCACAGGCGGTGGAGGTGGCCACCTCGGGCCCCGTAAATCTGAAACGCCTAGGGCCCCTTGAAGGCTAAATCCGCCACTGTTTATCGCACTCAAATAATAATAATAATGATTATTAAATAAATGAATATCTTACAAATAGTAATCGTCGCATTTTTTCACGGCGACAATTGCAATGTAGAAACTGAAACTGATGGATTTCGTTTCATGTTTATATACCGAAAATCTTGTCTTATATAATTTTGCATCTCCGGAAATAATCAATTACCCACCAACTATAATATTGATCCAACAAGGATTGTTTTCAAATAATAAATTTACTGTTTGTTATAGAGTTGCGTTATTTTTTGTGAA
>JAZBHA010001237.1:0-14387 GCA_037464855.1 Iselma pallidipennis | reverse complement strand
TTTTTTGTTAGCGAAACAGGGCTAGAGAGGAAGAGGGGATTTTCTGCAACGATAAGATGCAACTGTTCTAGTTTATATAAACTTATATAATGCAATTTTACAAAATAAAAACCATTTGCAAATCACCATTTTATAAACCGGCAAAGATCGTTCCAGTTTCTGCACCAGGTCCGGCGTTGAGATAAACTTTAAAAATATTCATATTTTCGTTGACATGAATCAACTATCCTTTCTCTTAAATCTCAATGCATCTTTCGAATTATTTCCGTATTTTCTAGTAATATCCAAGTAAAGTTTTCTGCTTTTCTTTTTGTCTAAATGACAAATTTTGCGAGTTCCACTCTGTGTTTTCTTTTATTGACTTTCCTTTTGCATATCTCGACGAGATTATACAATTTAATCGTTAAAACTAGTTACAGTAGACGGTTTTTTTTTTATTTAAAGATCGATTGAAACTAACAGGACACAAGTGAGATCACTGTGTTACGATATATACAGGATCACGTAATTTAGTTATCCTCTGTTACGCACACTTTCACGAGATAATAATTAGATCGTCGCCAGGCGTATTATCTATCAATAGTCATATAGTATTTCCATATATTTGAATCGACAATTTTATGGTAGTTTAATCACCACCACAAGGTGAATTTATGCAAATCGATACAATTACTTCCTGTTTTGATAATGGAATGATAATAATGGTCCTGAACAACAATAGTGAGATCAGGTGGATTAATTACACTAAAAGGAAGCCCATTTTTTCCTATTTATATACTTTTTGTATTATTAACGAGCCAATTTAAAATGTCGCAGTTCCCAAAAAAAATCCACTCGTATTATATCGAAGAGACATATCTTGAAACGTTTCCTGAAACGATTGTAACCAATTCTGTTAACTGGAGCAACAATCATTTATATTCTATTCACCCCAAACTTGGTAAAATTCCAATTATTCGGATTTTTATTTATACGGATATGTGTATTGTAGAGGGAATATCTTGTAGTAGGGACCTTAAACATTTCTTATATAAATATACAGCGATTTTCACTTCAACGATCAGTTCCCATATCCATATATCTCATCATTTTGTTGTAATACCACCATAGAAACAATGAAGGTACTGGTGTCTCTATATTTGGTAAAGATTTTTACCGAAATTTTCCTCATCTTTAGGTAATTTTCCTGTCTTTTTGGGTAACATTGGTCGTTTCTGTTCCGATCGACTACCAACATTTTCCAACTGCTGTATTAGTCCAAACACCATCAAAAATCGAACCTGAACCGGTGGTAAGTTTGCACAAATTTTCCCTTCAAAAAAATTCAACAATCTTGTTGGAATTCTTAATCTAGGCATATCCTAAATATCATTTTGAATATGGTGTTAAAGATAGTCATACTGGTGATATTAAAGAACAATCTGAACAACGTGATGGTGATGTGGTAAAAGGTGAATATTCATTAGTTGAAGCTGATGGTACAGTTCGAAAAGTTCAATATCAAGATGATGGACATAGTGGTTTTAATGCTGTTGTTACACGATCTGGACATGCTGTTCATCCGATAACAGCTATTAAACAGAAAACTACCATACCTATTACTGAATATCATCATGAGTAATTTTGCTATTTAATTTATAATATTGATAAGTTTTTTGTTAGTTATTTTAATAAAGTATAGGATTTATTAAAGTGTGTTTGTTGATGGATCACTCGTCTTATATATTTAGATTTTTAAATAAATAAACACGGTTAACACGGAAACGGGCAGGGGCGGATCTATATCTATAATGAAGAAAAATAACAAATTGATCGATTAGGTTTGCGGGCACCCTTAAACTTAAGATTGCTGATACAATCTGTCTTTCTTCTGGTCTACATCATTGAGGGGCTTCTTACAAGACATAAGCTCAAGACCCCTCTAAGAAAATAAGTTCCAAGGCCCCCAAATGCCTAGATCCGCGACTGGAAACGGCCATTAATTTATTAAAACAACAACATTCTCTATATTACAGATAGATAACCAGTAAAACAATTTATTAAAATATGAAATTGATATTAAAATGCGAAAAATCCATGATCATAAAGGATAAAGGTGCATATACACGAGGCCATATTCCTTTATGTCCTCTCTGAAATTAAAGCGGAAGCTATTCTTCGTTCTATTTTAGAAAGAGAGAGGAAATGTTAGGAACGGAAAAATCTTCCCTGTCGATTTTATTTTGTAAAATATCATACCTTCGTGTATTCTGATTCACTTGCTATCAATGAATATTAATAAAATTACCTTCAATAAAGAGGGCGAAACGTTGACTTAAACAATAATAGTTTCAATCAAAATCCTTTTACCCATTAATTTACATTAAATAAAAGTTGATTAATAAAATTACGTTATTTATTGATTATGTTATTTTATTTATATTTATATTTCTGGTTTTCTACCATCATATACCATTGCGCTTCCTTTAGTTCGTTTTACCATTTATACATGTATTTTATTGTTTTACTTTCACTTATTGTTACTGTTTTGCATTATATTTATATTGTCTATTATTCAATATTCAATCTCTGTTTCCTTTGATCTTCCTAGTCCTTTCCCTTTTTCTGGTCGACTACTTTTATATCATTTCTTTCTCACGTTTATTTGCATTACTTCATTTATTAGTTCTGACCATTTGAGTCTTGTAATAATTCTTTCTTCTAAATGGACAAATATTTCTTTTTGTTTTAATTAAACAAAGACTAGAACTATTAACAATACAACGGTACATCTATATCGTCTAGGAGCACATCCCGCACACGGATTACAAATTTGGAAAAGCCCCATCGGCAATACCTATATCTGTTACTAATCATTATCATCAACGTAATTAAAACACATGTAGGTGTAAAAGTTATTATTAATTTCAGACACAATTAAACAATTAATTATAGAGAAACTAGATCATTTTCCTGTCCCATCATCATTATTAGAAATTAACTGGATCCCAAGAGAAAACTTTGTAATTTTCATGATAATTTAATCGAAATTATATAAAAAAACCACCAATTTGGACAGAACCACTATAGATTTTATTAAATTAATGAAACCATCACTAAAACAAGATTTTATATTATTTTGTTCCACACATAAATGGCAAGTGTTGATAGACTGATAAGTGACTACCTAATTTAAATAAATTTCATATCAATTTTTTTGTCTATTATTCTCGAACAAAAACTAGCTGCATTTCGAAAAAATTTCGTTCAATTGATTGTTTCTTTTGGCCAAAAATTCAATTTAATAGCAGATATGTACCGGTAATTTATTTAGAAAACTTGACAGATGTAGACTTTTTGGGACTTTTATGTTCCACCTCTTCTATTCCTACTTTAATACAGTTCAAGTTGATCTGTTTAAATATAATATTTATATAACATATATGTATAGGTATATAATATACAGATACCTACATATATAAAGTAAAGATGGACCAAATCTGACCCTAGTTCCAGTTCTACGAGATTACATTCGCTTGAATTTGTGTAGAAAAATACAACACTATGGAACAAACTTTGATTATAGTATTTGGGGTAAGTGCAGCTTTACAACACCGATTTCAACTAGAAACTATTCTCCATTATTCGGTGTAATTTTTATTAAAAAATTTTAATTCTAAACTTGCAAAAAACAACAAAAGAAATAAGTTCCTATTGATTGTTTGATGACTTTTTCAGTTTTCCATTAATTTTCCATGAAAATTGTCGTGGAATTTCAATAATAGACATTCCAGTTATTCGGGATTTCGTTACTAACTTTAGCTCGAATTCTGTTCAGACTGTTTTATTAAAGTAGAACTGAACATAAAAAAAAATCATCCCTTAATCATAAAATTATGACGATAATTCGACATTTAACTGTACATGTTATCGATTTGTAATAAAATTGCTAGTTTTCTTCTATCAATTCTGTGTAGGTTCCTAATAAAATATTGTTCTTAATTATATGTTTTCGGGTTTTGTTAGCAGAAAATGAATCACTGTCTATAAAAATTTAAACGATTTTCTGTATTGTTTGTTTGTAAATCAGATAAACTTCCAACTTTACACAATAAAAAAATTTCAATAAATTAAACCATAAAATTTTTATCGTTTTCCCTTTATTGTTAGACAAGGTGTAAAAATGCCTCTTTTTTTTGGCATGATACCTATCGTCGTATTATTATGAAAACCTTCGAATTTCAGGTAATAGCAATATTGGCAGAAACAGCAATTATCCGAAATCCACGATTAAGTCTTGTCGATTGGACGACGACTTACCATTATCATGAACCACAAGGTCCTGGCACGTATGCGTTCGGTTATGATATTGAAGATCCTTTATCAAATAATGTTCAATTTAGAAATGAGGAACGCCATCCAAATGGTACAATAACCGGCAGTTATGGGTATATTGATCCGGATGGTATTATTCGAATATTCAATTATATCGCTGATCATTTAGGCTATAGGTGAATAGAACTCTTTTCCAGTTTTTGAGGAATCGAATTCAAATATTTATTTAATTTAATTCCAGAGTAACGCAGGAGAACAATTTGAGTCTATCAATGTTGAAGCCAATATTGGAATCGGTTCGATTATAGGGGCAACATAGTAATGAGGGTAGTTGGACTTTGAATAATTTCCCGGACATTTCCCCCAATTTCAATTAATCTATTGATTTATTATCACATTTGTAATTTAATTTAATAAAGTTTCGTCAATTTTTAATGAGTTTCAAATTGATTGTCAATTTATTCTGAATAGTGACTTTTATTAATGATTAACTAATTTGATGCAGTGATCTTTGAAATTTTCAGGACTGAAAATTAATCTTGCTGCCTGAAATTGGCTTTAATTACTAGTATTTCAAAAGGATCGTATTCGAAATGATTACTATTAGATATACAAATATTTGATTGATATGAAACTATTTCAGCTATCAATTTGTTCCGAATTACAGTCCTGAAATATGATTTGTATTAATTGAAATTGAAACATCTCTTTTTATTTTGATAATGATGGATTTTTGGAAATTCTTTCTCTCTTTAAAATTAAATAAATTTGAAAAGTGCTAATTGTCGTACACGTGATAATGGAAGTTATTCGAGTTATTCATGCACTGCATGAAGATAATTAGAGTGAATGTTAAATAGTGCATCAGATCGTTGTTGCGAAAACTCTTGTGATCGTTGGACTGATAACAATAAACCATTAGCAATAATTTACATAAACGATAGACCTTTCTAGTGTATAAGAATACAAACAGTGTCTTTCACCTGACTATAGGGATTCTATTCAAATTTTTCCCAATTTTTTTTCGTTGCATTACCAATAGATGAAAGTGAAATTTCCGGAATATCAAACATTTGACAAGATAATTAACAGAATACATTAATTAATACAAAATTATAACAAAAATTGTATATTTTATTCTACAATACAATAATGTTAAGCTTTAATGCTTCAAATATCTATTAACCCACTTTCATTTGATATCCTACAATGTGTAGGTATAGGAGAATTGTTCGGGGGATATTAATACTAATAAAGAAATTATCCTTCCTTTTTTCCTACCATATCGTGTAAAAGAAAGTATATTTAAGGGGGCATCGATAATTTCACCAAATCATTCAGTTATTTTCTAGTGATTTGTTGATTTCAAAGAATTCTTCAAAAATAATGATGGCAACATTGAAGGTAATTTTTTCTTTATTTTACTATTATTATTAGTTTTTCTTTCAATTGTTGGCTAGGGCCTTGATTTGAAAAGGTCACACACACGGTAATTTATAACTGAAAAGGATAAAATAAATATGCACCAATTGTGTCTTAATGGTGCGTTAGCCTTTTTTTTTAATTTAAACTTGAGTCACGAATTTCTTGTTATGGTGGAAACGATTAGAACAAGAACTGCTCAAAAATCACATCCATACTCGATAAAGTACTGCAAATTTCCGGAACATCGAACGTTACAAGAATAATAAATCGATTTTTTTTTATTAAACACTTTAAAATTCAAAATAACAATCATTGACGTGTATTTCATACAAGATTTGTTAATTTTTTTTTTTTGAATTCTCAAAATACTTTCATCTACTTTATTATCACTTTCATTGACGCACATAATATAAAGTAAAAGTTATTATTAATTTGTTATTCTCATTAATTATTCAGCTAGTTGTATTGTTGGTGATTATTTTGAACGCATCAGCTCTGGTGATCTATCCACATGAAACCCAATCACAACAACATTATCACCAAGTTGACGATGCTTCCGGCCCTAATACACTTCATCATTATACCGGTCAACAGGATAATGAACAAGGTCAGGTACAACCGAGTCAATCAAGAGGATATGATACCGGTTATCAAGATGAAGACCATATTATTGATTATTACGTGAGTAGGAATCCAACTATTAGCTTTCTAGGATTTCATACACACAATAACATTAAATACAGATGTTTAATGATCTGATAATTGGTATTTTCAAATATATAAAACAGATGACAGACGTGATAAACAAATAGAAATTGGAATTTTCTCTTATCATGATTTCTCTTTTGTTTTTTTTTTTAAGGCACCGCCAAAATATAGTTTTAAATATGGCGTCAATGATTATCATACTGGTGATATAAAAAGTCAACAGGAGAGTCGTGATGGAGATGTTGTTAAAGGACAATATTCAGTAGTTGAACCTGATGGGTCGATAAGGACAGTGGAATATACAGCTGATAAACATAATGGATTTAATGCAGTTGTTCATAAAACAGCACCAACACAACATCATTACCTTCAACAACAACAACAACAACAACAAGAACAATATACAGAAGAAGCCGAAGGGCACTATCAGTAATTTCGATCATAGTTTTTTCTGATACCTACAGATATTTATTGTTAAAATTTGCCAGTTTTTAGTTGTAAATTATTGTTTATATTTCACGAATGAATAAAACTTGCCTTTTTCTTAAAAAAAAAGTTTACACTTACTCGCCTAAAATATCAATGGCAAGGATAATTAACTAGTTCTTTCAATAAATTCTACGAATTTAATAAACGAAAGTCAAAATTTTGTAAAATCTTAAAGATTAATTAGAATCTAATTTTCTTGTCTTGTTATAAAATGTTAGCTTTTCTAACACATTAGGACGATCAAGGATAATTCAATTGGTGTTATTCGTTCACTGTTACTGAAATAATTGGCTGTCGTGATTAAATAAATTAAATAACAAAGTATATCGACCTTTATAGAAAACGGAAATACTGAGATTTTTGAAAATAATTTGCACTAATTTTGTATTGAAAGTTCCAGTTAATTAGTAATTTAAGACGAATCAGAACTATTATTGGCTTGTTTTAATAAAAAAATTTAATTTCCAAATGATTATATGAATTTATAATAAAATTCTTGTTATCATAATTGACCTTTTCATTTTTCATTATGAAACAGTCAAACTAAATCGATCAAAAGATTATTATTGGAATAAAGGGGATAATTTTTGTAAAGAGAAAAAAAAAAGAAATAGGTAAAACCTTGAGAGTAGTGAAGGAACTGTATCCTATAAATACAGTCAAATGGGGGAGGTGATCCAGTACATCTTGAACATTACTTGTGATCTATGGTATAAATATGACTAAATTTCTCATAATTCAGGTAGGTTTGCCACCGATATAATTGGTCATTTTCGTACAATAATCAGTTTAGTAACGGTCCATAAGTAAAATTTTTGCCATACACTGAAATTACTATCAGTAAATTTATGATTATAATCATTATTTACAATTGTGCAACATCTACAAACAAGTAAGACGCGTGACAAGGTGGTGCCCGCGTTGATATATCACGAATTCCCCAGTAAACGAGCTTCTTGTAGTAAACTACCAAGTTTCCCACAGACACAATCCAGTATATTATTTAATAAATCATTGTTATAATTTTAGATTGGTATATTGGCTGTAACTATACTCGCTATTAATGCCGGTGTAGCACCGATTTATACTGGCGGTCATGGATTACCGTTCGGTTATGCAACAGGACCAATTGCTGCTCCAGCTCCGGCACACGATCCACTTGCAGGAGTTGATTATTATGTAAACTGCCAAAAATTCTATTGATTCTATCGATGTTATTGGGCAACTAAATACAATTCTAGGCACATCCAAGATATTCGTATAATTATGGTGTAGCTGATGGTGTAACTGGTGATCATAAAAGTCAGTCAGAGATTCGTGATGGAGATGTTGTTAAAGGTTCATATTCTGTTGTCGAACCGGATGGTACTGTACGTGTTGTAGATTATGCAGCTGATGGTGTGAATGGTTTCAATGCTGTTGTGAAAAAAATTGGACCAACTATACATACAGCTCCTGCAAAAGCTGCTTTTATTCCAGGTGGACATCCAGGATACGGACATGGTCATTTCTAAATAATTAACTTTGCTTGATTATGCTTTTCTTTTAGATATTTTGTGATCTTGTATTTTTAGAAATTTGTCTTCTTTTTACACATTACATTGATAAAGGTACCATATATTTATGTTTTATTGATATTTTTGTACAGTTTAAATAAAATTCGTTCCATTTAAATTTGTCGTATTTTATTAATGAAAAAATCAACAAGTCAACAAAATAGTTTAACGCAAATTAAAAGAGTGTGTAAACGATAATTAAAAATTATGTCTTTTTAATTATATTATGTCATAATTAAACATAATAACAAAATGTGTAGCAACTATTTCGTTGTCGTTATAATCTACGTCTTGCAAGTTGCAATAATATGTGTCTGTCTCTCTGTGTGGGAATTATGTCAATTACAAGAGTGAAATTGTTTCACGAAGCACAAGTAAATATAAAAATAAATCTTGTTCGATAATAATAGTAATAATAATGATAATAATAGTAGAACAACAACAAGGATAATTGGAGAGTAACAAACAGAGATAGAACTAATGATGACGTCCGTTCATAATTTCATTTTCATTAAACAATAACTTTTTTGATTTCGTATAATTACCACCTTTACGACTTTTCGTTACATAAAAACATTTCGTTGAATATAGGTCGAGTAATTATTAAAGCGAAAGAGTAAACAGAAAAAAACACAAAATTTCATTGATCAATTTTCTTGATTATTAATGAATTAATTTACATAAAAATTTTAGATAATTTTTGGTCGTTAACACGAGATAAGCGTTAATTCAAATGGAAATTATGATGGATTTTTATATTTAGGAAAATCTAAGATTCTTATCGAGTATTGTGAAAGAAGCCTTGAAAATAGTGAAAATAATACAATAGATACCGGCATTGTTCTGGAAATTGTTCAAAATTTGTACTTTCGAAAATATAGTTTTTAATTTTTTTTGTTAATGCGACAATTACAGGTATTCAGGCTTTTTTTTCAGAGGAAAAAAGTACAGGACCTAGTTACTGATAATAGGATAATTACAAAATTACCCTATAATTAAAGCATATCAAACTTGAATTATTCATTACTGTTGAGAAATTCTAATATAAAATAATCGATATCAATTAAATTTCTTCTGCCCTTTGTTCCACTGTAATTTTGCCAGTTTCGAAAATTTCCTGCAAAACTATTTATCTATAAAACGTTGATGTGTGATTTAATAGGAAAAGCGCATCTTCAAGTTACATAATCAACAGGTTTTCCATATTTCCTGTCCTGCTATGTTTGTATCAATTTCTCAATCAATACATATCACAACAAGATGTTGCGTATGTGTCAAGAATTTTGCAGGAATTCATAATTAATGCAAAAATTATGTAAAAATTTCCAAAAAAAATTTTTATAGATGTTTACAAAAACCTATTAAACACCAAAGATTTTCGCTCACAAGTAGCATTTATAAGTGGTGCGACCTTGTCTGTAGTGGTGGCTATATACAACGGGTTGCAACATATCCTAAGGAAGGGGACACAATATTCCATTGTGACTTGGGAACCTTATATATATAGCAAGTAGGCTAAAGAAATTCTATCAGTTTGAAAAAAAATTCCCTCCAATTTTCAGTGCATTTTCCCCGAAAATGTTAAAGGTAAAGTGTGATTATTGGCCAATTTTGTTGTTTAATAGAGTTATCGACCAGCATTAAACCACAGATGGTCTATTAATAGTGTTTCTTTTTTTTGGAAATTTTCAGTGTTTTATTGTGATTGTGGCATTTCTCTCAACTGAAACGCTTGCCGGTATTGTGTCAGGACACGGATATGCCCAACAAGCAATTGATTACTATGTAAGTTCTGTACTTCCCCGATCTATCATCTTCAGTGATGAATTCAGACATTTCTTTTCGTGGGGGCATTTCAGTATTTCGGAGCAAGCGATCAGACGTTCCCGTTCAGGATATCACCTTTTTCCTTCCTTAAGGAACATAAAATGTTTACAGATTGTAACTTACTATGTTTTATCATATTAATAGAAGTAATATAAAAAATAGTTTCGGTGGGGGGCATTATCTGAGTTTGGGGGTATTGCCCTCCCAAAACCCCATCTGAATTCATCACTGATCATCTTCTTCCCGACAGTTAAAAAACTTGCCAATTGGAAAATCTCTTTACAGTCACATCCCAAGTACGCATTCAAATACGGTGTATCCGATCCACATACTGGTGATGTGAAAAGTCAGCATGAGAGCAGAGACGGTGATGTAGTCAAAGGACAATATTCACTCGTCGAACCGGATGGATCTATACGTACAGTTGATTATACAGCGGATCCTGTAAACGGTTTCAATGCTGTTGTATCGAAAAGTGCTCCATCTGTACATGTTACACCAATTAAACAACATGTAGCGCCAGCTATTGTTAAACCTGTAATTGTGAAAGCTCTATCATCGATTGTACCGAAAACTGTAGTGGCGCAACCTATTGTTAAAACATTATATACATCAGCGATAGGTAAGGAGAATTCTTAGAGATTCGTGATAGTTGATTATAAAGCATAATGTAGAGAGGGCGTTGATTGTACATTTTTTTTTCAATAATATGGTATAATTTGAAAATTTTCCAATGATAAATATCAAGGACCAGAATGGGTTCAACGATTGTCTTTTAGGTCTGAACTAGTTTTGGATGTTTACATTTTTATTAGTACCATTTCGATAATATATTTTTCAATCAATGGTCATGGTATAATCGGTAATATATTTGGAGACTTTAATAGGCGATCAGACGAGAAATTTGATTTCTCTTGATTTGTGTCAAATTTGAAATTATAATTTCAAACTGAAACAATATTATGATTATCATACAAGAATCAACTAACAACAGACTAATCGTCTGGATATTTGACCCATTTGTACCCATTGTACCATCATTATTGAAACGTGACTCTACCTATAATCGAAACCCTTTACCATAAATACACCCATAGGTCCAGATCGATGTGCAGTCAGAGATTAACATTATCATAGTTGAGAGTTGAGACAGTCGTGCATAGATATACGAACAATCTTAATTGATATCGGTGAAGGTAAAAATGAATTACAGCGATATTATTCAATTTATAAATTCCAAACGGGATTTGATATTTTTTTCTGTCCTTTACAAGAAGGTAGAATTCTTAAGAAAATTGCAAAATTTCTATTGAATGCTGAAAAAATCCTAAATAATTATCTTATGAAATTGAAATAAATAGAAATAGAATACAGGTATCGTGATGAAATGGTATTAAACTGTTCGAAAATTAACAGAAATTATAATATACGGGTAATAAAAATAAATTATTGACTCATCAACAACACATTTAAAATCTAACTGAAATGTATAGGAAATTGTTGATTATAAATAATTATTATTTATTGGTGATACGTGATAACTACCAATTATAAATAAAATTAAACTACCGATAAATATTATATAAGCAATTCTATCAAGTTTTTCGTCCGGAATTGTGTGAAATATTATCAAAAAATCTATTATATTCAACAATAATGATGGTTTATTGTTGGAAAATAATTATGATTAGTAATTTACTAGTAATGTCTGTTTCAGGACCGGCTCAAGGAAAATATGCAACTTATAACGATTACGACAATTATGGATATGCTGGCTATGATCTCGATAATTATTATGATCATTACGATCATTATTGAATCATGATTTTGAATCGAAATCAAGCCAAATATTAGATTTAGTGTGTTCTTAATTATAATAATAATTTTTTTAATTGATCAATCATTCATGAAATAATGAACAATAAATATTTTTTGTATTATTTCTGTAGGTATTTATTTTTACGATAAACTAAAATTTGCATATTTTTGTTTGCTATAGGAATCCACTTGAATTACTTTCGCTAGAAATCTATAAATTATTTATATAGTGTAGGACTGTTATGTGGATTTTAAACGAACATAATAATCAATTTCAGCAATCTCTCTCTCTCTCTCTCTATAATCAGTAATCAGGAAATTTGAAAATCTTTTCAAGACAACAAACAAACAAACACTAAATGGAAATATGTATATTTTAGATATGAATTATCAAAACGTTGAATCTATAAAATTTACATATTCTTTAACTAAACTGTATAAATAAGTTTTCAGAGACAGTATAACTATAAATTATAAAGTTGCTTCAATTATTTTATACAATCTCGTGCCAGATGTTTAGTTTATTTTTTCTATTTTTACGTTTAAATCGTCTTCACTTTCCCTTAATGGTCTGTAATGATGTAACTGGAGTCGAGACGATATATATTGATTTATATTGATTGAAGAAGGATTATTGTTGAATTTTAAACGAAAACTAGAAGGATTATATTATAGAAAGGATCAATTTAAATAATCGATAATATTGAAGTTTATAGTTTTGACCTCGATTGATACATGTAAAAATACAATTTATTATTGGTAACGTGTCATCAAAATGATCAATTAAACAATCTTGTCCTATAATTCAATTTTATCGATCATTTTCATGTTTTTTATATGAAATTCTTCAGGTTGCAATACGGATTGTTGTTGTGGTGATATTAACGATACGTCAACAAACAACACAAAGACACAATAATATGGAAAATCTTTTTTAATTTCCACAAAACTTTCTAAAATCAAATTGGAATTGATATTTAAAATTAATGATGAAATAATTATTAGAAGTGTGACTTTTTTATTAAATAATATCATCGATTGAGCTTGATTTTCAACTAACATTTGGAAATTTTACGTAACCTACGAAACGAAATCATTTCATTTATTAACAATGGAAATTTTTCGGAAGTATTTTCTTATTATCAATAGACGACATAGAAAAAAAACTGGTAGGCGATAAATCAACTCAATTATCAGTTGAAATGGTATTAGTTAATGACAATGTAATTGTGAGAGTTTTTATGAAATTTTATAATAACTCTCTCCCATATATGGTGATGATAACAATAAACTAGCTTATGCAAGTTGTGTTTTTATTCTTGATTTCCTGAAAAATTTATGTGTAGTGTAGTGAAAAAAATGTCTGTAATAGCCGTAGGTGGTCAAGATAACACATAAGCAATATTTGCAGAGAAAGTGAAGATTAAACAGAAATGATGACCTTTACCGATATTTTTTAGGAGTATTATGCAATTCTGAAAATTGAAACAATAAATGATAAAATTACTATTTATTTAATTATTTATTTTTGTTAAATTATTTACATATTTGGTATCATAAAGTTATGACACAATTTTGATTTGACTGAAAATCGATCTCCTCCTCGGTTTTGTTGTATTTGATTGATTGATTATTGGCACATTTTTCTACAGAAATTATTGTTGTTTATAGAAATATTTCTGATCATTTTGATCGTAAACGGAATTCTCTTGATCTTCTTGATAATAAGTGATTTGTGGTACGTAATATCTGATACCGGCCGAATAGACAACTCCAATTTGTGGTACATATTTTCCCTCATTATTATCTTGTCCTTGTCCTTGTTGTTGTTGTTGTTCTGGTTGTTGTTGTTGTTGTTGTTTTGCTATCTTTTCATTATAATATTGCGACTTAATATACCGTACAGACGGTTGTAGTGTTGTTTTCAATTTTCTCTGAGCATCGACAATTTCGTACGGTTGCCGTTCGAAAACATGCGGTCCTGTATAATCAACACCAATCGAACGATCCTGTTTCTGGTAAATATTGAATTTCTCAATAGCAGGTGTATATTTCTGATCGATTGGTGTACCGAAAATCAAACCAACTGGTGGTCGATGCGATAACAATTTCGTACGGTACTGATGTGGTACTAATGGCTTATAAGTACTTGGATTTGGTACATCGTCGAATTCTTCAGAAACTGGAGCTGGATTCTGGTCATAATTATTGACATTTGTTCGAGTCTCAATGGGGGATTCTTTACGTGAT
>JAZBHA010001236.1:12318-26018 GCA_037464855.1 Iselma pallidipennis | reverse complement strand
CACTGTGGGGACGTCTTACTTGTCGCAATTTTTGTACAGATATCCCCAGATATCTGTGTTTTGGCGGATTAGCATAAACGCATATTAATTATTATCGCATACTTGTAGAAAAAGTTGTGGCGATCTATCCAGTTATGAATTGTTATTAAAATGTCTTTATTTTTATTGTTATTTTGACCAATTCCCCATAATGTAATTTGTTCATTTAAAATTTTAAATTGCAAACGTATTAATGAAATTAATGAGAATGATAATAAATCAACACATACAACTGCTATACAACTAAAAATAAACATAATCGACTGAATTAATGCAAATACCGGAAATGGTATAAACTGCGGTATATAACAATCTATTGGTAATTCGTTATTGAAGATTTTTACAAGAAATGAAACCGATCCGAATGTACCAAACATTACCAGCAATTTTATGATAATTTCTATTCGATTCATCTGGTTTTGATAAGATTTTTTGAAATTATCGTCAAAATCTTCAATTATCTGAAATTGATTAGAATTTTCGAATAATGTACGGATTTTCTTGCGATTGATTGTTAAAATCATCAATTTCGATGAACACTGGAATTTTTCGTTTATTATCAAAATGATTCTTGTGGATATATGTGAAAAACTTACATGTATAATTGTTACGATTGATTCAACACCATTCACGGAAAGTTTAAATGTAATCTTTTCTTTATAGAATTGATAAAAAACTAACAATAATGTAGAATATAATAAGAATATTTCGGTAATTATTTTAAATAAATTCAATTTCTTCATTGGATTAACACCAAGAATATTTAAAAATTTTGTTAGAAACTCAATAATCCGTCTATGAGAATAATGATCCATCTTACTTCTTGATGTCACTCGACTTCACTGCTTGATAATCCAAACACTGCTGATCTAAATTATCCAAGTTGGCGTTGGTTATAATGATGACAATATCCTACAATTATAAGGAAGAAATAATTCTTTTTCCCGCTAATTATTTATTCCTTTTTATCTAGTCAAGAACGTTATTAAAGAAAAAAAAACTGACTTTTTTAATTTCATTATCTTTTTTCTAGTCTTTTATCAAAGATAGTTTTTATGAATAATTAACGAAAGGGCGGGAAACGAGAATAAGATGTTGAATGTGCTATGTTATAATCTATAATTTGTCCAACATGAGACGTCTTTGAATTGTTTCATTTATTCATAAAATATCCTCCCATTTTTTATGAATTCAATTTCTTTTTAAGGCAAATTGAAACGTTCCTTTGGTTGTATAATTCGAGATGTGAAATACATATATACATTTATTTCATGTGAAAGGAGAAGAAATATGGTCTGCCAATATAATGAAGTGGAATATTACTTTCCATTGATGGTGAAAGTTTTTTCGTCCACGTTTAATTGATGCTTTGATAATAAAAAATATCAGGATAATGGGACAATATTCTTTTTATTCTACATCGATAAAACAGCTAATGTCTCGCCCAAATTCGGGGCTTCATTAGATCTTATAATCTTTTAAGATCAAGATTGGAAAAGTGTGTAACAAATTTTGGACGATGTTATATTATTGTCGAACCGTTTTTGTAACTGAGCGTAAACTGCCTTGTATAGACCGTTTCCACCTGCCAGGGACAAAATTTCCACTTCCAGACAACAAGAATTGTCTCTTCAAATTATTAAATTATCTTTAAGCTATCTTCTCATAGTGGATTCCGAAGTGTGGCAAGAAATTAGAATTTTTCAAAGTTTTGAAAATACACCAATACTATAAGGGTTCCTGTATTTCAGACGACATCTCTGCTGACTAATATAAAACTATTAAAGTGATAAGTCAGATTTCCCAGTGGAGATGTCGCCAGTGCGAGCCAGCCGTCTATGTTAGCGTCTTCTGTATATGTAAATTGGAATGACGTGATCTTGCTAGGAACGATTCTCCTGGAGGACGCTAAAGTAGAATGGGGTGTAAAAGTGAACTATAGCGAAACAAAAGCAAAACTAAGGTTGAAAACCAGGCTATACTCCCTCCAGTGGCGTGCGGTGACATTTGCTGATAGGGAAGCTGTGTTTCCATAAAAATCATAAACGAATACTAAAAATGACAAAAATACTACGAGCGTCTAGTGGATAAAATCAGTGGAAGCGTTATGCGATATTTTGGAGTGCAGCATCCACGAGCTGAACCGTAGGAGGTTGGTACTCTCTAAAGCGCATGCGCGAATGTGTATAATCTGCCTACTGTACACGACGAAAATACTATTGCCGTGGAAGCTATCACGTATTTAACAATACAGCGCTTCCATTCGGAATATGCATATATGAATCAGCTCTGATCAGCTCTTCCCGCCGCGACAATCTGTCTCATATTATCATATGATATGGTGAACATCCTACGTATATTCTTTGTATCTTATATCTTATCTTTCTTTGTTTTTGTCTTCTCAAATAAACCATAATATTTACAAGTACAATACATTACGTTTTGTTCACAAAATGCAAGGGAAGCGGCGCTTCCACAGCTTCCATGGACCGCCCGCCCCTGACTCCCTCCCTAATACCGCCTTTCAAATAATTATTTTATGGAGGTATGGAAAATTGAAAACAAAAATACAAATTAGTTGATAATGCTTGTATTAATCGATTTTTTTAACATAAGATAACATTGAAATATTATTATCTTCATACGGCATCTAATGACGAAAATATGAATTCTACCACCAGATAAGAAATCTTTCACAGCGCTAAAGCTTATTATTTGCACAACCATAATACGAGTATAATCGAAACGTTTGTATAGAAATACAGGTATAGTTGATTCCAAAGTTTTGTGAAAGTCATAAAAATTTTCTTAGAAAAAAGCTCACAGAATTAGATTAGGACCGTATTTATAAACTTAAGAAAAGAGATTTCCAATCCTCCTTAAAAACACAAGGGTATTTAAACTTTTTTGTAACTTAAATACGACTCTGCCGCCTATTTAGTTTACGTTGACAATAGAAAATTCACAAAATAGGAGACGGCTACCCACTTTGAGTGACAACTCATAACCATTGTATTTACTTTGTTTGGTAATTTTTATTATTTTATGACTTTCATAAAGCTTTGAAATAAACTATATACTGTAATTTGTGACAGAGGGAGTACTATTTAGTGTAATGGAAATTTGTTTTATTGTCGTTTCTTTTTGTTGACGTACTTTTGAAGAAATAAAGCAATTAGTGTTGTTAAATAAACAAAATTAGGACTTAAAGGCTTATCGATTTCCAAATTGCTTAAACATTTGTTGCTATAGAAAGAGTTATGGTGCCGCTTTAATTTGTTAACAAGATGAATACTTTTGAAAAAATAAAGCAGATGCTTTTGTTAACGAAAGACAAATAATACATACATAAAAGTGTAGGGATTTCCAAATTACTTATGTATTTATTGCTACAAGAAGCAGAAGGGTTCTTGTCATTAACATGAATACCTACAACACAAACAAAGGGACAGAAAAAGTTCTTTATACTGAAGGATGTATGATATAATAGATAAGAGCCAATGATGCATATCCCTAGAAAATTTGGCCAACGAATAACATGTGTTCGAAAATGTGAGAGTAGATACCGGTTTCATGTTGAATTGATTTTCAATTTGATTTTTACACATCTGATCTGGATATGAGCACATGTATGTTTTGCGTTCAAAATTGCTTTTGAAGGAGAATTTCATGCTCGTGGTTCTCAATAATTGGGGGGGTCAATCATTACAAAGCTTTTTAGAATACGGCTAGCCGACGGCTTTACTTACGTGAGGTGGTGATAATTACATAAGAAAATTATGAAACATGAAACATTTTAAACAAAACAACAAGCGATACCTAAAATCTTTTTCCGTCACACAGATTTGACGTTTTTTCATATGAAGTTTCAGTACATTCAAAAGCTGATGTTAATTTTATCCAGACTATCCTAATTTTTGTTAGTAGTTTCAATATAGAGCCTATAAAGTTATTTCTAAATCATGTAATATAGAGGCAATACGAGTTTTGAGCTAAAAATTATTAGTAGTATTATTTTCACCTGTCTTCAGAATGTTGTAGGTAACAACATGCGTTCTAGCTGAAATTATGCAACTAGGGAAAGGATGGATATCAATTCATTATTATCAGTGATTCGAATTTAAATTTTATTTCTTAAAAACTGTGAGATTTTCCCAAGAGTTTTGTTGTGCGTGCATTCACAAATGGTGGAGGCGCCGGTATACAGTCCGTACACGTCGTATTGTTAGAAAGAGATTTTTCTGGCTTAAAATTTTTGCCTTTCTCTCTCTTTCCCTCTGAAAACCAAATACATAACTTCCATTTTCGCTTTTCGTCTTTCGCAGAATCTTGAGTATTAAATTCGAGAATGATAAAATAAGAAAATATTCAATCTCTGATATGACTGTGTATTCGTTGCTGGTTCAAACAACATTTCTAAATGTGGAAGTGCCACAAATACCCACGAAAGTAACCCATTAAAACTGCATTAATTCCTTTCAGAAACTCAATTTTGCTTTTATTTCTGATCCACTGCACACAAAGTTGTGAAATACGATAAAGACGCCTTGAATGCCTGAAAAAAAGAATAATGTCTGCAAAGAACTGTTTTAATTTTTTTATTATAATTTTATCAACTAACTTGTGTTGTTGTCGTTAAATCAACAACAAACATTTCACCAATCGACACAACAGCTGGTTTTTGTGAACGTATCATTATAATTATTAAACAGTTTTTAATTGATTTCGATGTACAATTATACCATTCAGTATCATATAAATAAAATAATGTTTGTGATGCCTGGAAAATACAAAAATTGTAAATAGGAGATTTAAAAAAGCAAGAAATGATTGAATGATTAACTAACTTCTTCAGTTAGATAGGTTGATGGCCAACAATAATATATAAACAATTGTCCTAAAATTCCAAAGACGTAGACCAGTGATTTTAATATCTCAAGATAGTTTTGATCGCTGAAAATTACAATTGTTTGAGATAAAAGAAACGAAAAAGTTGGGCACTGCTCAAAATTTGAAATAGGACGATTGTATATTTCATATGTTTTAGCATCCGTTTTCAAATTTTTGCGTAATGTACGAAAATAGACTCAAACCTTCTTGTAACCATATACAATTCAAAACACACTGAAATAATAAATAAAAAACATTGTAGAAGAACTCCCCATCCAATAAATGAATTCATTAATCGAAGGTACCTAGAAAGAACGCAAATATTTTTCGATAAAAGCTAACAAAATCGCATATTAATCATTATATACTTGTAGAAAAAGTTGTGGTGATCTATCCATTTATGAATTGTTATTAAAATGTCTTTATTTTTATTGTTATTTTGACCAACTCCCCATAATGTAATTTGTTTATTTAGAATTTTAAATTGCAAACTTATTAATGAAATTAATGAGAATGATAATGAATCAAAACACACAGCTGACATACCACCAAAAACAAACATAATCGAATGAATTAATGCAAATACAGAAAATGGTATAAACTCCGGTATATAGCAATCTAATGGTAATCCATTATTGAAGATTTTTGCAAGAAATGGAACTGGTCCAAATATACAAACCATTACCAACAATTTTATTATCAGTTTTATTTGATTCAAATGGTTTTGATAAGATTTTTTAAAATTATCATCAAAATTATCAATTGTCAGAAATTGATTAGAATTTTCGAATAATGTACGGATTTTCTTGCGATTAATTGTTAAAATTATCAATTTCCATGAATGCTGGAATTTTTCATTTATTACAACAACGATTTTTCTGGAAATATTTTTGAAAAACTTACATGTAAAATTGTTACGATTGATTCAACACCATTTACGAAAAGTTTAAATGTAATCTCTTCCTTATAGAATTTATAAAATACTAACAATAATGTAGAAGATAATAAGAACATCTCTGTAATTATTTTAAATAAATTCAATTTCTTCATTGGATTAACACCAAGAATATTCAAAAATTTTATTAGAAACTCAATAATCGGTTTATGAGGATGATGATCCATCTTATCTCTTAATATCATTCGACTTGACTGCTTGAGAATCAAACACTGATCTAAATTATCCAAGTAGGCGTTGGTTGTAAAGATAAGAATATCCTATATAATTATACGGAAATGGAAAAATTATTTCTTTTTTTCCTGTTAATTATTTATTCCTTTTCAGTCAAGAACGTTAGTAGAGAACAAAGGTTGGACTTTTTTTTTAAATTCCATTATTTTTTTCCTAGTCTTTTATCAAAGACAATTTTATATAAATAATTAACGAAAGGGCGTGAAACAGAAAGAATAAAATGTTGAAAGTGCTCTGTTATATCTGGAATTTGTTCGTTAAAAAACGTCTTTAAATTGTTTTATTTATTTATAAAATATCCTCCCTTTTTTTGGATTCAATTTCTTTCTTAAGGGAAATTGAAACTTTCCCTTGAACATATAAGAATCAAATGGTTGTATTATTCGAGAGGTGAAATACATTTAGAAATTGCCTTTAATGCGAACAGTGATAAGAATCGGTTATTGGATGTTTCAGTGTTGTTAATGAATTTGTAAAAAATTAAAGAATTGTTGTGCAGTTATTTATTGCCATTATTTCGTCAATACCTTCTAATTTAATCGACTCACAATCAGTAATTGAAAACCGGCAATCTGTGAGAGCAGCCGCTAGTAGCCGTAGTGCTTTCTGAGTAGCTTCATTTACAATCCATTTATCATTTTTTCGAAATGAGAAAGTAAGTGTTCAGTTTGTACCACTAGTACCTGCATCTTTCAATAAATTATCGATTTCGTTTTAAATTCTAATGTAAGAATTCTATCAATTCTTTCAAGATTCATGTTGTCCGTGTAAACACAAATGGTGGATGCGCCGGGAGAAATTCCTCGAGATTTTCCATCTTTTAACTTTCTCCTTATATCCCACTCAGTTTCACAGTAAAGTATATATAGATCGGCCAACGAAAATTGAATAGTTGACATCGACTTTTAAAATGTCCCTATAAAACTATCCCAATCCTCTTCCAAATACAAAACAGATAAGTACGATCTTTATTTATTGGCCCTTTTTGAAATTTCTAGCTATAGGTACCTGATAATATGTATGTCCGAATGATGAACACAAACTATTCATTTGTAAGTACAGACCTGAACCAGAAGCAAACAAGTTCTCTAGCCAGGTCAGTTTTACTACCATCGGTAGGTGAAATGTTTTCGAAGACCCTTAAAGCAATTGACCGTGCAAAATCTAATTCTTCAATTTTCGTAGATTGAACCATACAATGGAAATTTGTTTTGTTGTCGTTTCTTTTTGTTCACGCGTATTTTTGAGGAAATAAAACAGGTACGTTTATTGAGTAAACAAAAAGAGGACTTAAAGGTTTAGGGATTTCCAAATTGCTTAAGCATTTGTTGTTATAGAAAACGGAAGAGTTATATGGTGCCGCTTTAATTTGTTAACAAGATGAATACTTTTGGAGAAATAAAACAGGTGCTTTTGTTAAGGAAAGACAAATAAAACATAGGTACATAAAAGTGTAGGGATTTCCAAATTACTTATGTATTTATTGCTACAAGAAGCAGAAGGGTTCTTGTGCCATATTATTAACATGAGTACCTACAATACAAGCAAAAGGGCCAGGAAAATTTCTTTATACTGCAGTACATATTATAGATAAGAGCCTATATTGTTGTAAATAAATTTCCATTGTTCTGTAAAAATCTTTTTTGATCGACTTATAATAATTTTTAATCGACTTATAATAATTTTTAATTAGCGACTTTATCGTATCGACGTTATCTACATCGTTCTAACTGGCCAGATTAGTTTGATTTAGTAGAACTTTTAACAAATTATTGATTAAATTGTGTACTAACTACCCTAAAACAATTATTAATCGAAGTAAAATTTAAGTAATTTGTAAGAGCTGGAAGTGCTTACCGATTATATATTTTAGAAATCAAAAAGTAAGTACTAGTTGCATTTGCATCCTTCACTATTTGCCTTTTAAGCAATCGAATATTGTTGCTTTTTCATTGTTAACGCTTTGGTCCTTGTTTATAAACAGAATAAATAAAACATTCTTTAAAGAATGATAATTTAAAATTCCCGCCAGTCCAATCCAGGCAACCAAACATACACATACGTACCCAACCGAATATGTTTCAAGGAGCATTCATAATTATTCATTTATAACATTATTAACAATAATAATCAAAAAAATATATACTGAGTAACAAAATGTTTCAATTTTTGAAAAAATATGTAAATCGTTTGAGTATGGACCGCTGGCGGAACGAAAACGGCTTATAATTTATACAATCGAGCTACAATTAACAATACTCATAATTTTGACACTTGACAGTGTTACCAGCTATTGTTACAATAATCTAACAATCAGACTGTGTACAATTGTTCGTAACCATTCGACTAGAAATGATTTATTTAAAACCAACCCCTAACATCCACCTGCATTAAGGGCGGTAGTATTACAAGAACGAAAACGTCCAATCGACTAGGGTGGTTTTTTAAAATCCCTCCTACAACCCCCAGATCCGTACCACCACCCCACAGCCGATCAGTTACGAACCATCCGTACACACTGTGACGACTAGACAACTATTACTCAAAATTTGTTTGTGAGGTTATGTCGTTTTGGCGGTTACTCTCCTGTTTGTGATTTTTGTGAAAAGTGTTTTAATGTTATTTAAATTGTTTGATTATATTTATTATTATTATTTCCATAGTAAAAAGTAAATATTATCAATACAAATCAATGTGTGTCAATTTTCAAACGAATTAATTGTTTGCATTCCAGATGAGTCGAAAACGCAAAGAAACAACACAGTTAGAATTAACACAAAATAATACAACAATTAATGGTAAACGATGTAAAACTATAGAAGATTATGTAATAATTCTACAATATTTTATGTACAAAAACAAAAAAAAATATTACAAAATTTCCTTTGTTGTTGTAGAAATATCCAGGCACAATTCAACGGATAACATTAAAGAATTTCATGTGCCATTCATTATTACAAGTTGAATTCTTGAATAATATCAATATATTAATTGGTCGTAATGGTAGTGGTAAAAGTGCTATATTAACAGCACTAATTGTCGGTTTAGGTGGTAAAGCAAATCTAACAAATCGTGGTAATAGTATTAAGAATTTCATCAAAGTTGGACGTAATCAAGCTAGTATTGAAATTGAATTATATAATGGTAATGATAATTCAATGGCATATCGTCCACAAATCTATGGTAATAAAATAATTATTGTACGACAATTATCAATAAATGGTAGTAGTTCGTATAAAATTAAAAGTTCAAATGGACAAGTGATTAGTACACGTATGAAAGAATTAATGAATATATTAACAGCATTTAATATACAAATTGATAATCCGATATGTATATTGAATCAGGATACGTCGAGGAATTTTTTAAATTCAAATAATCCCAAACAGAAATTTCTATTATTTATTAAAGCGACCAAACTTGATGTATTATTTGAAGATTATGAAAATATTCGAAGGAATAAATGTGAAGCGGTGCGAATTTTTGATGAAAAAGAAAAGGTAAGTCAATAATAATTTTGCCCTATAATCATAAGAGCCTAGCCACACGATATCTATAATTGCGATAAAACTACAGTATGTAATTGAAATCCCTTACATAATTCAAACCATTGATAGTCCATAAACAAGAGAGCAGATTTTTATGGTACAATATGGGGTCGATATGGCCCCAATTTCAAGAACAAAAGCACTGAAACAATGGTTACAATTATAGCCCTCAAAATGCCCTTATTCTACTCTATTCCCCCATATGGATGATGAAGTTTGAATATTGTAAAGGATTTTAATTACATTCTGTATATAATTTGTGTTTGATTTGTTTTTAGAATGCTAAGAAACTACAATCCGAATTGAATACTTTGAAACATAAAATTGATAATCATAAAAATATTGCCGATTATCGTAATAAAGTGAAATTAATTAAAATTGAATTATTTTGGGCAAAAGTACGTGATGCTGAATCTGAATTAAATAAATATCAAAAACAATATGATGAATTAAATGGTAAATATGAAACTGTTAGAAATGATTCAACAAATCGTCAAGAACGTATCCGAATTATCCAACAAACAATTACGTAAGTTATTATTATTATAATAAACATGGTTATAACCATGAATTCACAGCTTGTTTCGAGCAACTGTTCACGTTTAATTCAAAATTTTTGCGATTTATACAGGGTGTCACTTGGTTTGCAGATTTAAAGGAATCCCTTTAAATTCTACTCTTTTTGTAATAATTGGGCAAAGTAGGGACACCCTGTAATTTGTCGGGTATTGTGGAATTCGTTATAACCGAGTTTGTTTGTTTTTTTTCTTTCAATAGAGATTTGGAGCGTCAAATTAAAGAATTACAAGATAATGCTTTAGTCCAATCACAGCCGTGTACAAATGTTCAACGAGTTATAACCGATTTAAAGAATCAATTCAATGAGAAACGTAAAGAAAAACACACTTTACAATCAACAATTCAAACGAAATCGAATGATATTAGTGTTTTGGAGAAAGAGATTGGCAATAATAGTGAAAAGTTAGTAATAATTATTTATTATTTTTGTTATTGTTATTATTTTGTAAAAAAATATTTTTAGTGTTGCACGTGTTGAACGCGAGAAACAGGAACGTTTAGAAGCTTTAAAGAAATTAGAAGAGAAAACGAAATTATTGGATGAACATTTACAAACTTGTCGTAATGAATTGTTTCAATTAAGTAATGATATGGCTAGATGTGATGATGAGAAACAGAATTATCGTAATGAACTTGCACGAATTGAACAAAAAATTCGTAAGTTTCTCTCCACCGATTTTGCTTCAATTTTTTCTCTATTTTTTTGTTGTGTGTTTCTAGATAATGAACAAAGTAGTTTGAATGCATTACAAAATGAATCAACAAATAATTTATTATTATATGGTCGTGAAATGCCACAAATTAAACAATTAATTGAACAACAATATCGCAACCAATTCAAACAATTACCACATGGACCAATTGGTTATTATTTACGTTTAAAAGATAAGAAATGGGCATTAGCTATTGAAAGTTATATTGGACGGAATTTATTAAATGCATTTATTGTTGATAATGTACAAGATAATCGTTTATTAAGAGATATATTTAAAAAAACTATACCAAATGGACGGTGTCCAACAATAATTACCATGAAATTCTTCCATAAAGTAAGTAAAATATTATAAGCATATTATACCTCTCCACCCGACCGTATTTTATTAGGGGTTGTAAAATTTAATCACCTCCTATGAATGATTTGTTCAAAATAGTACGTAGTATCATAAAAACCAGATGTTGTATGGGGTGGAAATCCCGCCACTAACAATGTGACGTCACAATTATTAGAGAGTTTATACTTTTGGCATCTAGATGGCGCTAGTCATACTCAATATTGAGTACAAACAGTGGCCGCTAGATGTCCCTAGTGAGACTTGGGTGAGATAGTGACGTCACTTTCCCGCCAAAAGTGGCAAAGTAGTGGAGAGACTTTAATCCATTATTTAAAAGATTAATTAATTTTTTGCAGAAATACGATGTATCGGAGCGATTGGTGGTATCACCGAATGATTGCGTATCAATGTATGATGCATTAGATATTCAAGATCCAATAATAAGTAATTGTTTAATTGATCAATTACATATTGAAACAATCTTATTAATACCAACAAATCAACGTGCAATTGAATTAATGTCAAATCGTCAATATGTACCAAGAAATTGTAAACAAAGTATAATTATAAATGGTGATCGTTTCTATCCAGATCCAAATTATCGTACATATAGTGTACGTTATAATAATAATCGTTCAATTTATTTACAAACAAATACAAAAGATATTATTAATGATATCAAAAAAAATATGGAATTATATAAAACAGAAAAGATAAATTTACAAAAACAATATAATTTAATAAATAATAAAATTAATGAACAAGAAACAAAGAAACGACAATTTGAAGAGAAAATTCGTAAATTAAATCATGCACGAACTGATCTACGAAGACAATTAGATGAATTGAAATCAACACCAGAACCGGAAGTATCGAATGTTAAAGCTTTAGTAAGTCTACTTTTTTCCATCCAATCCAAGATTTTACCAGTTTTTCTCTATTTTTTAGGAGAGTGAATTGAACGACATTCAAAGTGTAATATCACAGAAAACCGTACAATTACAAAATATTGAAGACGAAATTCGAAATATTAAGAAATCAATTGTGGAAAATAAGGAGAAATTAGAGAATTTAAAGGATCAGAATCGTGATTTAGAAGAACGTATCAATAATTTGAATGTAAGTCCTTTGGAAATGATTCATCGTTAGTGTTATTTATTTTGTTGTTGTTTATTTTAGGCTGAAATCAAAGAGAATACCATACGACATAAGGAATTGGAGACGAAAGATAAATTTGGCAAACGACAAATTGATGAAATCAAACAACAATTACACGATATGGAAACAAATTTAATAAAAAACGTCCAACAAGAAGTTAAAACCTATATAGAACAAGCTCAGAAATTAGGTGAACGTATTGATTCAGTACGACAAGTACATGATTTAATTGATGAAATAACAAAATTAGAACGTCGTGTACATCATATAGAAATTACAACAGAAAGTGTTGATATAATTGAGAAAAACTATAAACAATTATATACAAAATATAAAAAATCATCAGATATATTAAAACAATTAAATAATGATATAAAAGAATTGAATAAAGCATTAGAGAAACGTAAAAAATATTATAAAATGTCTGAAGATTATTTTATTACATATATAAAACATACATTTAAACGTTTTATGGAGATACGACAATTTCAAGGGACATTGAATATTAATATGCAAGAGAAATTGTTGGATATTGTTGTTATATCGAAAGAACAACAACAACAACAACAAAACACCTCTCAAAAACAGATAACAACAACAAATTTGTCCGGTGGTGAACGTTCATTCTCAACAGTGGCATTTTTGTACTCATTATGGCAATGTATGGAGTTTCCATTTTATTTTCTTGATGAATTCGATGTTTATATGGTAAATATCTTTTTTTTTTGGGGAAAATGGATCAATAGATCTACCAATACGTTGGTAGAATACTTGGACGCTTAAACTTTTCACATCTAGAGGGAGCTGTCTACGATCAGCCTATGCTAACAATGTTGAGAACATGTGGTGCCCTCTAGATGTTAGAAGTATAAGTGGTTGAACAACACTTTCCCGCCACATTTGATCATATTATTGGGGATCTATTGACCCATTGTGTTTCCTATATTTGTAAAACAATGAATTTCTTTCAGGATAAATTAAATCGTACTCAGGTGATTAATATTTTAATCGAACATGCAAAAACACATCCTTGGTTACAGTTTGTCTTTTTAACGCCACAGGATGTTAGTTTTATCGATAAAAATGTAAATATTCTAAGGTATTTATCACAATTATTTATTTTATCTTACATTATTTTTAATTAATTATTTTCTTGTTGTAGAATGGAAGATCCTGAGAGATCCCAGACTTAAATACCCGTTTTTTTTTCAATTAAATAAAATAATTTTGTTATCTATAGATCTA
>JAZBHA010001236.1:0-12222 GCA_037464855.1 Iselma pallidipennis | reverse complement strand
AAAATAATTTTGTTATCTATAGATCTATTTTCATACGAGTTCAATAAATTCACACTAAAGTTATTATTTAATAGTGTTTTCATGTTGACTGTTCGGATATAACGAGTAGTTGTCTATAATGAAGTGGAGTAGGTGCTTCCCAGTGACTGATTGGTATAAATATGACTATTTTAACATAAAAAATGATTGTTTTATTACGGAATTTTACATAAGTTTTCAATGTTTGTCATTTCGTTTAAAAGGAACAATATTTGAGCAAGTGTCTGGGTTGAAACGGAACCACATTCCTATGTAAGTAATAAACCAATTTCTATATAAAAATACATAAATATAACTATATACAATTGAGTATTTACATTAAAAAAAACTCATTTCTCTTTGTTCTTAGTACAGTTATGGTATACTTTAATTTTACCATTTAATTGATAATTGAAAACATCACCATGACAATACAAACACGACCCATACGGTTTATGTTCCATCATACGATTATTAATAAAATGATTCCATAATGCACGTATTGTTGGTGCAAAATATAAATTACATGATCGACAATAATAATAATGTTTTCGTTGATATTCATCGATTTCTTGTGGATCCGTCGAAATGAATCGTGGATGGACAGCATCGAATTCAGTGGAAGTTTGTTCTTTTTTCAAGAACTCCTCAACAACTTCTTTCTCTGCCATTTGAAAATCACAACAAAAACAAAGCTTCGTAATGTCAAATAAAATCTAACCTCAATTATTGATCGACTGTCAATTAATTGCCAACTTAACAACTGGTAATACCAATGTGACAGACTAAAAATCCCAAGGTATTATTTGAATTTCATTCAAAACGCTTTTTTCTAATTTTATCGAGAATTTTTGATTATTCTTCATTGATAATAGACGTGTATCGATACAATGGTAGAAACTATCACCGAAACATGGTACTAAGCCACTTTTACCATCATTTGTGATTTTCGTGGTAAAATCATTCGTTAAAATTATCTGAAAATTTTAAATAAATTATAGGATTATTTGATAATTTCTCCATAAAAATACTAACAGCCAATTTGAATTGTCTCGCTAATAGTCGTAGATTTTGTAAAATATTAAATATAAGAGTGGTGCGTTTAATAAAATTACATTGTTTTATAATGAATGAGATACTATCAATTATTAAAATCTTCACCTAAAATCAAATAAATTAATACTATCACTTACTAGATTATTGATAAGACAATATACTTGACGATCTAATAGCCACTGTTTTAATAAAACAATAATCGCTTGTAATTCATCGATACTATTTATATCGACTGTATGTATTTTTTTAGTAAAATCTTCGATCTTGTAATCGATCAAATTGTTCTTTTCAATAATCTTTCGCACCATCTCTACAAAAATATTGATAATTTATCAAAAATCGTCTCCACTGATAGAAGACAAGAGACAGAAATTCTCTTTGTGTAGAGATTGGTAGACAGACTCACCTTTAATTCGATGTGGGCTAAAATTTCGATTTGTATTTATATAAAATGTTTCATTATTATTAATGTAATGGTCAGATTGTCGTACTGATAATTGATTAATAATTGATAAATAGAAACATAATTGTGTTTTACCACTACCCGGTTCACCAGTTATTTCTGTTATTGTATTGATGATAATATGATTTTTTAATAAATTATCCAAATTATTCTCCTTATTATTATTATTATTAGTGTTATCAATTATTTTTGATAATAAATAATTCTGATATTGATCTAACCCAGTTACGGCCAATTTGGGTGTCAATAAATTTCCATTATCCATTACTAGCCATTAAGAAAATGTTAACTCTTGGATAATTCTGTTAAATAAACAAAACTAAATAATTAATTGACATAAGGAAAACAATAAATTAAAGGAAATTGTTTGAAAATTTGAATTTTCCAGTAACATAACCTAAGAACCGGAAATGTCAAAACTGGTGACTCAGTTTGTACCAACTGTAACATTAAAAAATCACTATGGAATTGACGTTAAATGTAGCTCTGATACTGCAATTAAATTACGAAAAACTGGAAATTTTATTGAAAAAAATAACGGTTTACGTGCAGAAAATACTTTATTAACGCAAGATCGACATGTATACTGGAGAAATCGTCAATTTTTGTCAATTATCTACCTCAATGAGTTTTTGTATGACCCTGTATAATCACCTGTAATATACCGGGTGATCTAAATCTCTACTCGAGTAATCAGCATCTAAACTATTCAATTTAAGTGCTACAGAAACATATTTAAGTGAATTAGCGTAGAGATATCTTAATTTGATTTCCATTCCATTGCTTTTAAAGTTGTAAAATAGGAGAGAGATGCTTTAAACGCCTAAAAGAAGAAAAACTTGATAAAAAACCCCATTAAACTCATAGTAGTTTCGTTGATTATTATTACTTGTGTTGTAGTTGCTAAATTAACCGGAAATATACCACCACCAGAGATAACAGCCTCGTTATATAAACGTCTCATTATTATCAATAGATTTTTTTTAATTGATCTAGATGAAGAATTATACCATTGCGTATCATACAGATGATATAAAGTATTTGCAGTCTTAAAAAGCAACAATTTAACACACAAAAATATACAGTGCGACCTATAAAATTTATGGGCAAATGAATGACGTAACTAACGTATGTCTATACTCGATCGTTTGTTATTAATTTGCCATAATAAGTTAGGTTAATGTTACTAAACTGTTATGCAAGCAACGACATACGTCTGTCAGGGCACTTTTTGACCATAAATTTTATTGTAATTCATAGATATACTTCTTGTGTTAATTTACTGGATGGCCAACAATAATAAATCAATAATTGACTTGTAAGTCCCAATATATAAATTAATCCTTTAAATATCAGAACTATATTCTGTCCACTGTGTGATATTAAATATAATTCAAAACACATTGATGATGTGAATATTAAATATTCCATTAAAATTGGCACTTTATATACCGAATTAAATAATTCAATATAACTGAAAATATAATTCATTATTAGTTGATTATATTAGTAGAAGGATTTCTCTGTTCCTGTTTTTTTCTTTTTTTAGAAAGAGAGAGAGAAAAAGGAGGGGAACAAGAAGAGAAAAGATCCGTAGACCCATGGACGCACATTCACAAATGGTGGCAGCGGTGGGATAGAAACATCCCGTACAAAATTTCCTCAAACGAGAACTCTCTTTCTCTCTGTTTAAACATAAAGAGAAAGCTGTATCTTTTCTCCTTTTCAAAAAAAAGATAGGTGACAGGAGAAAAATCGCGTTCACAAATGGTGGAGGCGCCGGGATCATTCCGCACAAAATCTCGCCTTAGATTGTTTATAGCAGATTTTTCTTGCAGAATTCTTTTGCCTTTCTGTTTAAAAACGAAGAGAACCCTACTCCTTATTTCGTTTTCTAAAAAAAGATAGCGATCAAATCTCTTACGGACATACTTGTAGAGGAAAAGATGTGTTCGAATCCAGTCTTTCATTTTCAATAAAACCTGCTTTTCTCCATCTGTACTGTTATTGTAATCCATCTGTCCAATACCAAAATATGCAATTTTCTTATTGAGAATCATAAATTGCAATCGTATCAATGAGATAATAATAAATGCAATCAAATCAAAACTGATTGTTACAAGAGCAACCCACCAGAATGCAATACCATTGTAATATTTCAAGATCTCTCTTGGTATCCATTTCGGTACATAACAAGTTAATGTAAATTGATCTAATATCAATGGTTGTAAAGAAAAAACTACTGTAGCAGCTACACCGACCCCAAGAAAATAATTCCGGATTAATCGAATTATTCTTAATTCATTTTTATAGGATTCTTGAAAATTTTCATCGAACTCCTCATTGACGATAAGAAAATTTCCAGTTTGTTTGATTAATAATTGGAATTTTCGATGAAAAAAAACTAATGCAAAATATTTGAAACAAAACTGCAAACAGAAAAGTGATTATTCGACAGAACGTATTACTCGTCCAAGCTAAGAAGAACTGGCAATGCAAAAAAACTCGCCGACATGGTTCGTCTTAGTTTGGACAATTAATAACTAGTAAATGTACATGAGTAGTTGTTAGAATGGATTCTACACCACTGATAAAATCTTCAAATGTAATATCATCTTCATGATAAAATTGATAAACACCCAAAACCCAAGTGGTAACTACTGGGACCGAGAGTAATAGAATTCGTGAGTAATTTAGATTGAAACCAACACCAAGAAGATCCAGACTTTTGATTAGATATTTGACAAACTCTTGATGACCCATTTCTTTCGTTTGGGCGATAATGGAATTAATAAAGTAACTGTGACTGTGACTGGCAAACAAATTGTCTTAAAAGCGGTCAAGAAATAATAGAAAAATACATGAATCATGATTGAGAGAAAAAAGTGTTATTTGTATTAATATTTTATTTCTCTATCACATCAAAATTATATATATTTTATATGGTAGAAAATTAAAATTCATGAGACACCAGTTATACCACCGTAATCACTGTTTTTTCTTGAAATACCGTATGATCTACAAAATTTATTAACAAGTGCGCCTCAAGAAACGTAAGTCGTTGCTTACACCTTGGTAGCGACAGTTCGAACAGTAACGCCATCTATGTAGAGTTGGCGGTACTTGAACTTATAAGAGTGATCAAGTGTAGACATACCTTTCTTGCGTCATCCAACACCGACACTCAATTTGTAGATCACACGAAACATTTTCGTTTCTTCTGGAGTATTGCCCACTAACGTATATCTATTCAAAAAAAATCTATTAAATATTTATAGAATATACAGTAAGATCTACAAAATTTATGGTCACAGTGTGCCATGACAAACGTATGTCGTTGCGTGTGTGATAGTTCAACTGTTTACTGCAGTAGCGCCATCTTCTATACACTATATTAAGCTATTGGTAGGTTAGTGGGAAATGGTGAAGTGTAGACATACGTTCGTTAAGCCATTCTTGACTGTAAATTTTATAGATCACACTGTATATAGACAAAAATCAATACGAAACATTTTCCTTTCTTCCGTACTACCATAATAGGAGTACATAAAAACACGCAATTCAGGACACAAACGTAAACTAGAAAACAACAACAAATAAAATTAATTATGCAATTGATTGATTAATTGTTTAATTTAGTTACTTTGTTGAGATATTTTTGGGATGTCGTCGTACCCCAGCACCGGCAGCAATAGCACGTTCCAATTGTTGTGCAAAATTCGTACATTTCTTCATTAAACTCCTTATACTATTACGTTGTTGTAATACAGAGTGTACCACGGTATTTCACCTCAGAGTAGGCCATGACTTGTGAACGTAGTGTCGTAGCTTGGTCCGACCGCGTGTCGGTAATGCAGATCTGACGCCAATTACCGACTGGTCAACTTGTTGAAAAATTAATTGACGTATTGTTTTTGCTTAAAAACTTTTTGTTTTTAAATAAATTTCAAGGAAAAAGATACTTATTTAATTTTCATTAGTTATTATAATTTTTGACAATGGTTTTTACATTAGAACGTCAACAACTGTCAAATTTAATAAAACCTGAAACAAGCTACGACCCTACGTTCAAAAGTCATGGCCTACTCCGAGATGAAATACCGTGGTAAACCCTTCACTTGTTGTGCTGAATTTAATAAATTACTGTGTAATTGAAGTTAAATGTAGCTCTGATACTACAATTAAATTGAGAAAACGGGAAATTTTATTGAAAAAAATTAGGCTTTACGTGCACAAACACTTTATTAACAAGAAATCGACAGAAATACTGGAGTAATTGCCAATTATTTGTCAATTTTCTACCTCAATGAGTTTTTATATGACCCTATAGTATAATCACCTGTAATATACCGGGTCATCTAAATCTCTACTCGAGTAATCAGGATTTTAAACTATCTAATTTAAGTACTACAGAAACATATTTAAGTGAATTATTGTAGAGATATCTCAATTTGATTTCCATTCCATCGCTTTTAAAGTTGTAAAATAGGAAAGTGATGCTTTAAAAGCCTAGAAAAGGAAAAACTTGACACAAGGATCCATAAAATTGATAGTATTTTTGTTAATTATTATTACTTGTGTTGTAGTTGCTAAATTAACTGGGAATATACCACCACCAGAAATAACCGGCTCGTTATATAAACGTCTCATTATTATCAATAGATTTTTTTTAATTGATCTAGATGAAGAATTATACCATTGCGTATCATATAGATGATATAAAGTATTTGCAGTCTTAAAATGAAAATCATAATTTAACACACAAAAATATACAGTGCGATCTACTTTAAAATTAATGGTCAAGTGAATGACGTAACGAACGTATGTCTACACTTTATAATTTGTTATAGTTCAGCCGTTTTAAGAAAAACCTAACCGGCGCATGTTGTAGGCGTGTTCGATACATTTCGGCCAATTAAATTTCGATATTTGCAGCGCGGGCTCGTTTCACTCCCTCTGCGCATTCGATGGTTGGTTTTTCTTAAATCGGCCAAACTATACTTGGCTGTCATAATAAGTTAGGTTAATGTTACTGCTGTATGCAACGCGCAACGACATACGTTCGTCAAGGCACACTTTGACCATAAATTGTATAGATCACGCTATACTGTGATTCATAAATTAAATACTTCTTGTGTTAATTTACTGGATGGCCAACAATAATAAATTAATAATTGACTTGTGAGTCCCAATATATAAATTAATCCTTTAAATATCAGAACGATATTCTGTCCACTGTGTGATATTAAATATAATTCAAAACACATTGATGATGTGAATATTAAATATTCCATCAAAATTGGCACTTTAAATACCGAATTAAATAGATCAATATAACTGAAAATATAATTCAATATTAGTCGACTATTAGTAGGGGGATTTTTCTGTTCCTGTTTTTTTTTTTAGAAAGAGAGAGAAAAAAGGAGGGGAACAAGAAGAGAAAAGATCCGTGGACCCGTGAACGCACATTCACAAATGGTGGCAGCGGTGGGATAGATACTTTCTCAAACGACAGCATTGTATCTCCCCAATTGTTTGCCTCTCTGTCTAAACACAACGAGAACAAGTCTTTTACAGACATACTTGTAGAGGAAAAGATGTGTTCGAATCCAGTTTTTCATTTTTAGCAAAACCTCCTTCTCTCCATCTATATTGTTATTGTAATCATCCTCGCCAATACCGAAATATGTGATTTTCTGATTGAGAATCATAAATTGTAATCGTATCAATGAGATCATAATATATGCAAATAAATCAAAACTGATCGCTATCAGAGTAACCCACCAAAATGCAATAGCATTGAAATATTTAAACAATTCTCTTGGTATCCATTTCGGTACATAACAAGCTAATGTTAATTGATCTAACATTAATGGTTCTAAAGAAAAAACGACAGCAGCAGCTACACCAACACCAAGAAAATAATTGCGAAGTAATCGAATTAATTGCAATTCATTTTTATAGGATTCTTGGAAATTTTGATCGTACTCCTCCTCATTGACGATAAGAAATTTTCCAGTTCGTTCGATTAATAATTGGAATTTTCGATGAAAAAGAACTAATGCAAAATATTTGAAACAAAACTGCAAATAGAAAAGTGATTAGTCGTCCAAACTAAGAAGAATTTGCAATACATGGTTCTTCTTAGTTTGGACAATTAATAACTACTAAACGTGTAATTACATGAGTAGTTGTTAGAATACATTCGACACCACTGGTAAAATTTTCAAATGTTATATCATCTTCATGGTAAAATTGATAAACACCCAACACCAATGTGGTAACTACTGGCAATCCAAATAATAGAATTCGTAAGTAATTTAGATGGAAACCAACACCGAGAAAATCAAGACTTTTGGTTAGATATTGGACAAGGTCTTGATGACCCATGATAATGGAATTAATAAAGTGACTGGCAAACAAATTGTCCCAGAAATAGAAAAATACTACATGAATCATGATAACCAGGAAAAAAGGTGTTATTTGTATTAATATTTTATTTCTCTGTCACATCAAAATTATATATTTTATATGGCAGAAAATTAAAATTCATGAGACACCACCGTAATCACTGTTTTTTTCTTGAAATACCGTATGATCTACCAAATTTATCAACAAGTATGCCACCAGAAACGTAAGTCGTTGCTTACATCTCGGTACAGAAAGTTCAAACAGTAACGCCATCTATATAGACTTGGCGGTACTTGAACTTATACGAGTGCTCAAGTGTAGACATACGTTTCTTGCGTCTTCCAACACCGATACCTAATGTGTAGACCATACGATATATCGGCGTACTGATAAATTATTGATAATATAAGGGCTATAATTTCCTACTTACCTTAAACTAATGGATTCCATAGGGAAACTGATTTAATAGAAATCTTGATTTTCGTACTAAAAATAAGTTTATTTAAATAAGTAGTAGAAAAAAAAACATTATCAAATTAGAAAAAAAATCAATTATAATAAATTAACAATTAAAAGGGAACTTGTGATTAATATTTTGATACCAAATGAAATTCCAAAAAAAAAACTCATACTTTCTTCTTTGGTGATACCAATACTGTCGCCTTGGAACTATCAATACCTAATGCTGATGATAACAGTCGGACGACACTTTTCACATCCGGATTATCCGATTCTATAGAAACAAACAAATCAAGTCACTTCGTATTTTATATAACAACCAATCACAAGCCCGATAATTTGCTCTAGTGTCAACCATCAGGCTTGTGACTGATTTGATTGGTTGAAATTTTATTGATGGGTTGGTAGCGGGATGGTATGATGATACACTTGAGTGCATATAAAAGAGAACGATTCTTGGGTAAGAAATATTAGTATTTTCGTTCGTGTAAGTCAGGCTTTTTATCTCTTTAGTGTAGGATTCGCAAGATTCTGAAGCTTGAATTGTCTCTCGGCAGCCCGATTTACACAGGCCCACAAGAAGCGTTCTCTTTTATGCGCACTCAAGTGTACAAATTAATATATAAATTTACCATCGGTGGTTAATTGTCGTTCCAATTTCAATTTTTCTTTATTCATTTCCAACATAGCTTCCTCAATCGTACCTTGAGATATTAAACGATAAACCGTAACCGGTTTTGTTTGTCCCATACGATGGCAACGATCTTCAGCTTGTTTATCATTATATGGATTAAAATCAATATCATGTATTATCACTGTATCAGCTGATGTTAAATTAATACCAAGACCACCGGCACGTGTCGATAATAAAAATATAAATATATTATCATTTCTTGTGTATTCATCGATAAGATCTTGTCTATAAAAGCAACAACATTAATAAATTAATAAATTTGATAGAGAATGGTGCAACCAGACACTACCTTTCATTAACTGGTGTCCCACCATCTAAGCGTAAATATTTATATTTTCTAATTTTCAAATATTCCTCCATAACATTTAATAAAATAACATATTGACTAAAAATTAAAACACGATGTCCATTCTGTTTTAAATCCGGCAGAAGTTTATCTAAATAGAAAAATTTCCCAGATGTTGTTATCAAATTATCAGGTAGACAAAATTTTTCTATACACTGAAATATAGGAATCAAACATAAGTGGGAAGGAAATATTTGATTAACGTCGTTATTATTGACAATCATGTTTACGATTTATGTTAATAGTTATTGAGGTTTTTTGGATTTTGGACTTATCTGGCCTGAAGAAGCACTCAGGTAATAAAAAGAGCGAAACGTTGGCTGTACACAGCATCCTTTAAAGTAACCAGATAAGTCCAAAATCCAAAAACCTCAATAACATAAATATTTGTGGAAAATTCTTGACTTACCCGATGAAATTTCGTTAATTTATAAATTTCAAAATCAGACATATACAATAAATCTTGATAAATATAATTCGGATTTGTATCTTTATAAGTTTTATCTTTTGCTAATAATTTTGATATTTCATGTAATTGTTCCTCATCATAATGATAACGTAATAGTAATGGATGATTACTTAATTTTCTTAAATCAGTCATTATACTCATTCCATTATAAGCGTTTTCTTCATCATCCTATCAAAATAATAATAATAATTTATGTATACAGTATGATCTACAAAATTTCTAGTCGCCAGGAACGTATGTCGTCTAGACTTTCAACTGCCATACTATCGTAGAATTCATATATGAATCGATCAAAGACATACGTTTATCATGGCACATTTGACTAGAAATTTTGTAGATAACCCATTCAAAAAAAGAATTATTACAGCTGCATTATGATAGGAGGCAACTAATCGCCCATATTGTTCTTTTTGTGTTGGTACCAATGGTACATTCATAATATGATCGATTTTTTTCGGCAGATCTTGTAAAACATCACATTTTAAACGACGTAAAACAAACGGTTTCATTATACGTTTAGCTTGTTCGATTTGTTCACGTTCAAATGTTGGTAGACCATCATCATTTTGTTTATTTTTCTAAAACAACAACAAAAAATTCAAATAAACACAATAATAACAGAGTTGAGGAAATTTACTGAAGTTTTCTGGAAGAGACTCTTTAAATCATCAGTTTTCTCGGCAAACATTTTCGGCATTAAAAATATCAATAATGACATCAATTCTAAGAGATTATTCTGTAATGGTGTACCAGTTAATAAAATTCTATGTTTTGCCTAAAAAAGAAAAAAAACCATCAATATTAGCCAATTCAGTAATAAAACAACAACAAACAATTTACATTAATACGAATAAGATTTTCGTAACGTTGTGTATTCATATTTTTCAACATATGTGCTTCATCAAATATAACATAATGCATAGGTGTCACACGGAACATTTTCCTTTCTTCTGGGGTATTCCCCACTAACGTATATCTATTCAAAAAAAAAATCTATTAGTATTTATAGAATATACAGTGTGATCTACAAAATTCATGGTTACAGTGTGCCATGACAAACGTATGTCGTAGCGTGTGTGATAGTTCAACTGCTTACTGCAGTAACGCCATCTGTATTAACCTAATTTAATATGGTAGGTTAGTGGGAAGTGGTGAATTGTCGACATATGTTCGTTACGTCATTCTTGACTGTAAATTTTATAGATCATACTGTATATAGATGAAAATCTTACGTTGTTAAAATCACATCGAATTCTGATAGTTTTCCTTTAGAGAAATCAATACGAAACATTTTCCTCTCTTCCGTACTACCATAATACATAAAAACACGCAATTCCGGACACCAACGATTCAATTCTGATTTCCAATTATCTGGGTAACAAAAAAATAATAATCAAGTAATATAACGTATGTCGTTGATTGAATAATAATTACCTAAAGTTGAGGAAGGCACAACAATTAGATGTGTATGTGTAGCTTGATTGGTTTCTTTTAAATAGGCAAGAAATGCAATAACTTGTACAGTTTTACCTAAACCCATTTCATCAGCCAGAATACCATTGACACGTTGTGCATGTAGAACAGCTAACCAATTCAAACCGACCATTTGATAATTTGTCAAACGTAAACTAGAAAACAACAAATTAATTAATTAATTCATTGATTAATTGGTAAATTTATGTACTTTGTTGAGATATTTTTGGGATGTCGTCGTACCCCAGCACCGGCAGCAATAGCACGTTCCAATTGTTGTGCTAAATTCGTACATTTCTTCATTAAACTCCTAATATTATTACGTTGTTGTAATACTTGTTGTGCTGAATTTAATAAATCTGTACTTAAATTTTTATTATTATTTAATTTTTCAACTAGATCCAACCAATTTTTAAATGGACGTGAATCAATAATTAATTCAGCTTTTTTCTTTGAACATGATGTCATCAATTGTAATTCATTTATTGTAGCTGATTGCATAAATTCTAATACACGTTTCTTATCACTTGTTAATATATCATTATTGATTTCAATATCGGAATCTTCATCACTATTATAAACACGTTGATCTGTGTAATTTTGACTATTACTACCATAACTGATATCATCATCATCATTATCTTCATTATCAGTATCATCATCATCATGATTGGAATTTTGGCGCTTAACTGAAAAAAAAGACGAAGAAAATGAATTTTTATGAAAAATGAACAGTTAATAAAGGGTGTACAACGGTATTTCACCTCAGAGTAGGCCATGACTTGTGAACGTAGTGCCGTAGCTTGGTCCGACCACGTGTCGGTAATGCAGAT
>JAZBHA010001235.1:737-21134 GCA_037464855.1 Iselma pallidipennis | reverse complement strand
ATAGAATTCAGAAATATTATTGATTATTGGATCATTATCATAGATGAAATTATTATTATCACTATTATTATTATTATAGAAAGTTGGTGGTGAATCATAGTAGAATTGTTGCTGTTCTGAAATGCCCATTATTTCCTATAAAAACAACAAGAAAATATGTATATTAAAATGTTATTATACAGGGTGTCCTTACAATAGATAGTAGACAACACCTGATTTTTCTAACAACAACAGGGAAGAAATTCACAATGGATCATACGGCAATTTGGACAAATTGACTACAATTACCGTTAAAAATTCCCTTAAAAACCTTTCAAATTATCAATAAACAATAAAAGATATTGTTAATTATCTATGCTATTAAATAGAGATGTTTTTTCAATTCATCGATTACATCGTAAAATTAATAAATTGAGTAATACTGATAATAGATATAATACGAAATAAGATAGATAGGTAGGTAGGTGGTAGTTAAATTTAATAAATATGTAGGTTGAAAAACAAATAGTATCATCATCTGTATATTATAGATTTATCAGTGGGTAAATTGGACAGGTGGATAATTTTATTTAATTAAAGATTATAACGGATCTAAATTGAAATATTTGAAATTCTTGTTCTATTATATTATCAATCATTTCGTTATGTCACAAAGGACGATCAGGATAATTTAATTATTTTGGAGATTTTTTGAAAATTCTGTAAAATATACAGGATGTCCTCTCAGAGAAGTTACTCGTGCGGCAAATCGTCAATAATTCATGTAGGATCAATTAAATTACGGAAATATTTACCTGAAGGTGCATACAATCAATAACTGGATGCATTTGATATAAATTGTTTGTATAGTTTTGGGGATTTCTCTTATTTAACACGTCTAGAAACACTGAATTTCGTCCAAAATCGCAAAGTTCACTGAACTGTCTCTATTAATAATAATCATAGAAAATAATAAAAGTATAAAATTACGAAACAGGGTTTCCAAAATTATGAAACGAAAAGCAAAAATTTATCGTACCTATAGCAATTCTAAATAAAATCTCTTTACAAGTCATATCTACTAAATATAATATTAATGTAAATAAACTGTTATGTTTCGCAAATTTTGTTTAATTATGAATGAAAATCTTAAAAATGTCCTTTTTCCTGGGAAATAACAGACAACAAATCTCCTGTTAACGTCATTAATATTTGTCTAACTTTTTCTGGCCTTATCATCATTACTGATAAAAATTTTGTCATTGATGACATTTGAAATAAACTTTTATTAAATGGCACTTACGTTTTTTTTTTGTTTTTATTTATTTTTTTTGAAAAAGTTCTGAAGACAATCAAGAACTGAAACGGCGGAGCACTTTTTCAAAATTCAATTTTTTTCCCAATTTCAGACTTTACGCGTTGTGTTCTAACAACGGTTGTTATCACAACAAGTCTTGCCGTTGCCTTCTTGATATCAACTGAATGGTAAATAGCTCGTACATTCTTCTATAAAGGTAATCGTAAAACTACCCCACCTGCATCAGTTGAGCACGTGGCACGATCTAGCAATCTATCTCTATCTAAATTGTTCTAATTAACTGAAAATAGTTAATTGTTATAATGTTGACCCATTTAAACAATTTAGCGAAAACCAAATTTTTGTAGAATTCCGATTAAAAAAAAATTTAACGTTGGAAAGACCTGATATTTGTCGTCTAAAATAGATAAATGCTAATACGGATCAATGAGATTTATTAAAAATGGAGATCTGATGGGTGAGATCGCAAAGTTCAAAAAAATTTTGAAAACTATTTTTTTTTAATGTTTCATTTCTATCAAACATCGTCTCAAAGTGTTCTTAAACCATATCCAAGGCTTTTTTATTTAATTTTTAATTACTCGGATTAAAGATAAACGTCTGAAACAGGTACCTAAAGTTTGAAGCATTTCAGTAAAAACCGGTTGAAGCAATAATTTGTTTGAAAAACGTCTGTTTAAAATCATTCTTTGGAACGCAAAAGCCGCATTTCTATGAAACATTGTTTCCAAACATTTTTAAAAATCATATGTATCTATATAGGTCTTTATTTTGCTTTTTAATTGTTTTAAAAACGTATACGTAAGAGCACATTCTGGGAAATCGAGACGACGACAACGACGATACAATTTTTTATTTATTTTTCGGATTAAAATTATTTCTATTGTTTTCTCAAGTTTTAAATAGATTTATTTTCAAATAAAAGTATTATATCAACCTTGATTTTCAATTACTCAAGAAAAAAAACTAATAAAAATAAAAACAATTCATACTAGTTGCAACAAATTTGCAAAAAAACACGACGGTTATGTTTCGATTTGACAGCGTGTCAAAAATTTAACACTGCGTTAACGCTTTTGATTGTTCGTTGCGGTAACGCGCTGTTAAATTTTAGTAGTAGAAACTGTGCAACCGGGGGCATTTTGCTTTCCGTTGCAATAAGACGCCTTCCCATTTTTGGTAGAGAATGGTGCAACTGGAGGCATTGTGATGTTCGTTGTGGCAACACGCTGGTCTCTTATTGTAGAGAACGATGCAACCAGGGGCCTTCGGCCTTTCGTTGCGGCAACACGCTTTTGCATTTTGATAAAGAGCAGTGCAACCCGGGCGGGGTATTCTGCTTCTCGTTACGGCACCGCACTACTACATTCTGAGCTGCGTTCGGGACGATTGTTCCGGTACTGGTACGGTGTTTTAGGGGCTTTCTCGCGAGGTGATACGTATAGAGTTAGCACTATTCGCTCTTTTTGGTACTGGTCGAACGCAACAGAGTTAACTGTCTTCGCCCCTAAAACAGTCCCCGAACACATTTAAGTGCACGGGAGCGAAAAGATCGTTTAGAGTTGTCCGGGCGAACGCAGCTCTGGTAGAGAATCGTGCAACCGGCGGAATATCGCTTTTCGTTGCTGCAACGCGCTATTAGATTTTAGTAGAGAACGGTGCAACCGAGGGCATTCTGCTCTATGTTGCCGTAACACGCTATTACCTTTTGGTAGAAAACGGTGCAACCGGGCACCTCATTTTTCGTTGCTGTTAACACAGTGTTAATTTTCTTTATCATTATTATTATTTTTTTTAATGACACCCTATATTCTACAAATAGAAAAAACCAATTTGCCCTCTTAAAAATATGATAAGCCAATTAAATTGTTCACGAAAATAGACAATTATTCTGTCCCCTGTTATATAATTATTTCTCAAAATAAAATCGAGGAAGAAGAGGACGAGTATAGTAGGTATGGATAATAATCAACCAGATAATGAATATTTAAGAAGAATACGTAACAATATCACGTCATTGTGGTGGAAATCAATATAAAGATATATAGTATGTGTATATATGGGGGTTGTGAAGGAAGAGGGAGGTCGTAAAGAAAACCACCCTCTTTGTCTAATATACATATGTAATAATTTTTTTAATACAACAGTCGATAATATCTCGATTGTGAAACGAACGAGAACGAGACAAAGAGAGAGAGACTTTCACTTGATATTCTATTCTATCTATTTGTAGACAAAATCCGGAAAATCTTCTTCTATGATAAAACGAATAGATACAGACTGAACGAGAAGGAGAGATAGATAAATAGATAGAGATAGAGTTTATGTAATATTTTTTAAAGTTCTGCCGAAATTATATCATTTTTTGAATTTGAAAAATAGAAAAGTTTTTTTTTTGGTGAAATTTCTTATCAGGTACTGGAGTCCATTTTACGTCAATAATTTGCTGTTCATTTAATTAGTAATTTAATTACTTAATTTGTAATTTAAATTTAATTATATAGAACAAATGTACTTTTGTCTTGTAAAATTTCCACATTGATTGGTATATCTACAGTTTTTATATTTTTGATTGACGTACGATTAATTTTATACTTTGTATTTATATTTAATATTCTGTAACACGTGGAATTTTATACAATTTTCATAACTGAAGATGGTTATATAAACCGAAACTAGTTGCACGTAAACAAACATTTTAAACAAAACAAGATCTCATCTCATCAAATCTTTTTTCCTTCAAGTTTTTAAGCGATTCGACGAAATTTTTTAATACAAAATTATGTAAACTTTTAATTTCCATATCGAGACGGAAGAAAAAAAAGAGTTACGTAACATTATTTTGGTGTGTGTGTGTGTGTGTGTGTGTGTGTGATATCTTTTTCATTACAATTCACGGTGGCATGTTCCCTGATCGCTCTCAATCCATCTATACAAGTAACATTGATGATGTCATAGTTTCATGAAGACCCGCCAACCAATAGGAGTTGTTCGGAAGTCGTCACGTGACCGTCAACTGTCAGATTACCAGGAGATCAGTGTCGTGTCGTCACTTTACTTACGAGAATCAATGTTTTTAGTCGATTCGTTCCTGTTCTGATGCGCCGCTCTTTAACTGGATGATTAATACGTAATCAAATGTCCCGTAAAACCTGAGGATTGCGGAGACATAAGAAGCTTGAAAGGACAAAAGTCGGACACCGATAGAAGAACATCCTCGAAACACTTTATTTAAACTGGAAAATTCCTAATAGCTTTCTCTTGATGATTATTAATCCGAGAAAGATCCGTAAAGACAGGAAAAAAAAATCATTAAAATCAGCACAAATAGATAATTGAGGTCAATAAAGTGTTGATTTTATGAATTAATTTTTATTAATTGGAGAAATTTCAAGAAAATTTCAAATTCCATTCTATTTTAGATCAAGTTTTTTCTATGAAATACGAAATTCTAGTTGTTTTTTTTTGTGGTTCCTAAAGGTCTAGATTTGTAATTTTTGGACAAGATCTTGAACTCAATACTTAAAATACCGGAAATTCGCATATATTTAAACAGAGCCGGACTGGCTTACTTTGGGCCCCGGGCGTAGTTATAAGTAAAGAAGACATTACTTTGGCCCCCGGGCCGGAGTTATAAGTAAAGAAGACATCCCTTCAGCTCATAATAGGAAAAAAACGGCAATGCCTATACTTTAAAGGATTATCGGTGGCCCTCAACCGCTAGTGACTCGGTGGAAATCTTCTAGTATTCTCCTTGTCCAGTCCGGCCCTGTATTTAGATCTAAACACCGTAAGAAAACGGATTGTAAAGAAAACTGCAAAAAAAGATTAATGTTAATCGAACAAGAGCCGGATCGATTGACTTGACCTTATTTAGAATTTATTAGAATTTTTCGAATCGTTTCCATAGAAAACCATTTTTTTCCTTGTAATTGTCGTGGCGAGAAAATGTGAAAGTTTTCCTTTCAATAAGCCAAGGAAAAGAGAAAATTTTACCGAAATTTCCACAATTCATTGTAATTTTTCAAAAAACTTTAAAATCAACAATTTCCATAAAATTTTTGGAAAAATAAGTAGCGTACCTGTGTTTTATCAACTCGTCCAAAATACAGGTTGGCCGAATTTTCCCTATAAATCGCAAATTTTTGGGCCTAAAAGTCTATTTGCAGTAATTACAGAATTTTCAGAAAATTCTGCGAAACGACCTACCTGCTATGTGTATTTTGAAAATCCGAAATTCTGCAACAAACTCGTTACCAATAGGAAAAACCCAAGAAAACACTGAAAATCTTGTGCACGGATCAACTTTAACCGGTCGTTAAAGATGTGTACATTTTATTCTATTTTGATTTGAAGATTTTTCCAAAAAAAAAAGACACAAAGACAATTAATAAAAACAGAATTAGAGGTGAAGTCGTCGAAAACTAGCAAACTCTCTTCAAACCGATCTGTTGAAGAGTTCAAGATGAACTGGTACCTAGACTTTGTGGCCCACTTTTGCGGAAATGAACGATATGAAGAGAAAGCAGGAAGAAAGTGTTATTACATAACAATACATAGCCTATATGAACGATTAAAAAAATTATTTAAAAAAAATTTTTGTTAAACGATTGCACAAAGCGAACCTAGAGAGAATATATTATAATAGATACGAAAATTTCGAAATAAATCGGAAGAAAAGTGGAGAAATGATAACGAAAACTCGCAACAAAAAGAACGGGGAGAAATTTTGAAATTCTTCCTCAATAAAATCAGATTTTGTAAATTTTTTCTTAAATTATGTTGTTTATTATATGAGAGATTTTATTTTAATGCAGGATATTGTGCAAGAAAAATATATACGTAACGATAACTTTCATCTGGATTTTCCCTCAATATTGTTGCTGTTATTAAAAAAAAAAAAAAAAACTAAAAATAAAATTTTACACAACATTAAACTTTAACGTAAACATAAACGTGACCCCTAAATGCGAACAATTAACCGATCGTAAAAAATTTTACAATTTACTTTATTTAATTTAAAAAAAAACACTACAATATTTTTTTCGCACAAAAGTGGTCAACTTAGAGAAGAGTAAATTGTGTGATTCCCACCCGTTTGGAAGAATATACATATAACGTGACTGTTGCGGCGGGAAAGGTTTTTTAAAAAAAATTACCTTCCACTTCTAACATCTAGAGGGCAGCATCTGTTTCTAATATTGTACGTGTTGAGGACAGATAGCGCCCTCTAGTAATGAAAAGATTAAGCGCTCAAGAGAGAGTAAAGCTGTGGCGGGAGTTTTTTCAAAAACTAGCTTCAACTTCTAACATCTAGAGGGCAGTATCTGTTCCCAACACTATCGATACGTGTTGAGGACAGGTAGCACCCTCTAGTAATGAAAAGATTAAGCGTTCAAGAGAAAGTAGGAGTGTGGCATTCTAGCAAACAAGCGGAGGACACGTTGACCCATTCAAAACGATAATAAAACAATAAAAATTGACGGTAGGTAAAATAAAATTTCGAAATTCATTCTAATTTCTTTATTACGATAATAACAATGATAATAAAAATACAAAAAAATAAAAAATATAATTTTAGTTACACCATGGATAATCACTGGATTTATATGGTGTTAATGGTAAATCATAAATAAATGGGAATAATTTTTCATTTTTACTATTTAGAGTTCGTTCAATTTCAAAGTATTCTTCATTGAAATATTTCGGTAAAAATAATACACCAACTTCATATGAACGTATATAACTACTATTATCTCTTTGTAAATTACCACCCCATGCTGATTTCGATAGATTAGCACTAGTTAATAGAAACCATGCTAATTTCGTTAAACATCCAGATAGACGACAATATGTTTTTATATGTGGCATAGCACGACTACGTTGTAAACGTTCCGATTTCCATTGATTTAAATAATCTTGTAACCAACGTTGTTTTTCATTGGTTTGTTTCGAATATGGTAAACAACCACCACTTTCTGGACCAAAATAACCATTCAATACATTATCAACCGATGGAAAGATAATTTTTATTGTTGCATTTGAATTCTTGACTAATTGTGTTGATTTATGTGCTGATAAACTACGTAATAATGTACTTCGTAACCAATCACTTGGTTGTTTACCTAATGAACCAATACTTGAAGATTGAGCTAAAATACACCATGATAATGGACCATTATTATTATTAGTACTTTCACCAGGTGTTGTTTGTTTTGGTGGTAATTCACAATGACGCGATAATAAATCAGCGACACGATGTAGATGACTACCAGCATCTTTTGGGTAATGTTTGCCAGGCACTGAAGTCACCAGGAACACCCTAGATAAGAAAAACAATTCGTTTAAATCTACTCCTTAATCTAATATCGAACGAAACGAATCCATGAAAAACAGGGTAGAATGTGACGTCATTTTCTAAAGAGGCGCCACGCTTGTTTGGTAGAGTGTGACGTCATGAGAGAGTGTCTAGGCGTTGACAGAAAATGACGTCACATCCCACCAAACAGATGGGGATGGAAATGCCCCATATGAACACTTCAAAAACGGATAGTCAGTATATTTTTCAACGAAGAAATGCTCACCTGACATCACTAAAATCAGCATTTTTAACATAATCAATCCATTGTTTTAAACAACCCAAATTATAATGTTTCAAATAATTAATCAATGAGATTTTAAAACCAGTTGGTGATTCACCATCATTTTCGGTACTTGTTTCATTTAATTTCTTACATAAAGGGCTTACCCATAATCTAGTAATTAAAAAAAAAAAGAAATAAGTATTTAGTTTTTTGGGGGGAAAAGGGATAAGGCATACCCTTGATTATAGTGATTCCAATCTTCATAATATAAATTAGCAGTTGATACAACAACTCTCAATGAATCATCATTATAAACATATATTCCAACTTTACTGAAATTCAGAACAGAAAAACAATAATTATGTAAAATAGATTTCTTTTTAACGACTCAAAAAAAAAGGATACTAACGAATGATGAACACCAAATGGATCTTTCATTTTAACCAAATGATGTGTAACATTTGGTAGAAACCGTTCAATATATTCTTTCATATCAGGCCAATCATCACCGTATAGAATCGTTAATGGTTTCGTACTGAAAAGTAATCATGGATTAATTAACAAATCAATGAGGTGGTTCCATCCCTAATTGTTTGGAAATTAATGACGTCAATTTCGAGCGTCCCTTTTTACTTCTTAACGGTTACGTAGACAGTGACGCCACAGTTATCCAAGCAAATGGGGATGGCAACTCCCCATATTTCTTTTCTATAAATAGATAATTACTGTTGATTTCTAGCCTTATATTGTTCCATTAACCAAGCAATATCAATCATAAAATTGATTTGTAATGAACATTTCAAGTCTCCCAAACTTGGACACAATAAATCTAAAAATAACCAACTCTGTCGTTTTCAATAAATAAAACGATAATTTGAATCTACCAGTGAATGTTATAGAATTTGGATGTTTTAATGTTTCCTGTGATTTTGGTATTGTTGTAAAAAACAACCGGTACGGTTCATTTTGTTGCAATTTCTCCAACATTGTACCATTACTTTTTACATTCCCTGTGGTACAAATAGTTGCATTTTTCGAACTACCACTACTAGTACTACAACTAGGATTACTAGTACTACTACCACTAGGTTGAGATTGTATCTTGTTCGATAATAAAGGCTTTAAAATGTTGATTTGTTCCAAATAAACACTGCTATCTTGTGGAAAATCTGATGGAATTTTACCATTATTTTCAATCAATTTTAATACTAAAAAATTATGGAAATTAGTAGTGTTTTAGTGGAAATATGGAAAAAATACAATGTGGATGATCGAATTCTTTGAAATGATGTGGATTTTTACGATAACAACGTTCAGCATGTGGACAAGTTTCTCGTTTTAAACGTTTCGAATTTTCACCTAAAAAAACCTATCAAAATCAAGTATTTCTATAAAATATTGAATTAATAAACCATCTTGTGTGGATTTACGTTTCAGAAATGATTCCATTTCATCAAAAATTACAAAAAATCAAAGAAAACAAGTCAAATTATAATTTTCAAAACAGTGAGGTTAAGATTTTGTGGTTTGTTGACAATCAGGGTAGCCAACTTGAAATGTCACTTGTTACCAGGTATCTAGCTGTCAGATTATGAGCGACCATTCGGTTAAAGTCGGGACACAAATTACCGCTAGTCTTGGGATTATAGTCAAGATTTTTGCAATTATTAGACTTTTTTGTTCATTTCACCATCACCTTATTGGGTTTCCATTGTAGGTTGTTTTTTTGGGCGCTTAAATAACGATCCACCGAACACTTACGAACAGTTGCACATAGCCTGGGCTCTAGATACATGTGTTCCCTTGTTCAATCCACCGAGTATCCCAATATTATGTACCCCCTGTTTTTTTCTCAAAAATGAAATAATCAGTGAAGCTTATTAGAATTTATTAAAATAAATACAAATATTGTTCTAGATGACAATCGAAATTAATAAAAAATACAAGACATGTGGAAATAGCGATTATTTACAAATATTTACATAAAAAATGATAATTAATAATTAAATATCTAAATCATCATCAGGATCTTCTTCATCCCAATCATCAATATCATCGAATGTATAATGAATTGTACCACCGGAACTTTCACCACTATCCCTACAAAAAGTCGTTTTTACATAAACAATTTTTAGTGATAATAATAATAATAATACTTTGGTAAATATGGTAGAACTAAATTATTCCTTGATTCCTTATCTTTATCGGTTAAACTAATTTTAAATGTTGATAGATTCTCTGGTAATTTTTCTATTGAATTGTTATCAATAATTTGGTTTGTATCTAATGGTTTTTGGATTTTTTCCACAATAAAACGTCCATTTTCAAACCAATATTGTTCAATATCTTTAATAATTTTCTTATTACTCTTTTTATATGTAAATGATACACGATTATATTGATTTATATCGAATTTTGGTTGTAATTCAATAAAAAATGTTGATAAATGTTGAAAATATTGTTGAATACAATCTTTATTATCCAATAAAAGATCTGTATGTAAAACGACAATAATTTGGCGAATATCTACAACAAAATTGTATTATTATTGTTACATTTTTTGGTCGTTTGTGGTACTTTACGATTTGAATTTTTTAGTTCTTGTAACATCCTGTAAGTCCTTCCAATACCATATTTATAGATTATATGTGTTAATGAATCAATAAATATAATACAATCTTTGTTTATCAATGTTGTAAAGGTTTTATCTAATTCTGGACATTTACCAAACCAATTACCATAATCACTGGCAAAATCATAACAATTTATATTCGGATATTGTTGTCGGATTCTTTGATAATCTCTTTGGAAGATAAAATAATGACATTCATTAGTAATTGAACGATTTTTCAATAGATAATCAAGAATTTCTTGAGCTTTAGCTTGAATTGTATCTAGAAAAGTGAAAATAATTAAAATCAGAATGACTACAATTAAAATTGAATATACCTTGAATTAAAAGGAATTTTGATAACGGAATTGTATTTAAATATGTTGTTAACATTGTTAATTATTGATGTTTTTTGTGAATTTCTACAAGAAAAACGCTGTAATCTTAACGATTTTAGGTTATGTTCACCAATGTTGTGTGTTTGTCGTGTTTGTACAACAGTCTAGCCGACAGACGATGACTAACTTTTCGTAATTGTTCGGTAATGGTCGAGAATCTAAAATTATAGGCGCGTTTTTAAATCCAACACAAATCCATCAAACTGTTCCTTTATTCATGATGCAAAAGTGCTGGATTCCATTCTATCTGTTTTTAAGAATTAATTTCAACAGCTGATTAGCAATGAATTAATCAATCACTTCCATCAGCTTTGAAAAATGATGACAGTGATGGATAGCAATTAGAGCAGCGGGAGAAATTCAAATTTGAAATTACGATAGAGTCAACGATTCAGTAAATTATTAATTTCTGTCCGTGCAGAAACTCTCTCTCTCTCTCTCTTTCTCTTTCTCTCTCCTTCTCTCTCTCTCTCTCTTCCTCCCTCACCCTCTCCCTTTTCCAATCCAAAATCGACTGTGCGCCGACAAAATTCTGCGTACGACCCCAGATTCGAACCGAATAGTTACGGACAGTTGTTCATGATCTGATGGCTAGACTCCGCGAAAGATTGTCTTTGGTCATCTAATTGTAGCCTATAGTACTTCAACCTCAAACGCTTTTCCAAACAATTAACCCCTTTTATAGCACCAAGGTTTCATTCTTCTTTTATTATTTATGCTTATAAATATTTTCTACCTTTAAATAAAATAATATATGAGTGGTAAACGTGTAGAGCTATCTTTAGACGTTCGTATAATGTCCCTAGATCCAAATATTGTATACCAACCTATCAAATTAAAAATAACCAATCCTTAAAATTCAAAATAACTTGAAATAAATAGTTTTAAACAATTTCTATTAATTATAAATGTCGCATTTAGTGATTGTTAATTTAATTTTTTGCTTAAACTTCCCCGATTCCATGAATTTCCGTTTTTAATTTAGTGTTACGAAGAATTTCTAAGTTGGTCATACTGACTGTCACTTCTTATAATTGTCAGTGAAGTGTCAAAATTTTCCTATTTTCACCAAGAACAACAAAGAGAAAATAATGAAAATTGTTTTAATTTATTGTAAATTACGAGAAAATGTCTGAGGCAAGTGGTAATGTAAGTATTTTATTGTAAAAACATCAACAAATACACCAATATTATCAATAGATTGAATAATTGAGGTTATGTTCCTAAATATCTTCTAATTTTATTTATTTTGCTCTTTCCAAATAGGAATGTACCAGTGATAGTAATAGTTTAGAAGATGAAATTGAACCGAAATTAAAATATGTACGTTTATCGAATGATTTACAAAAAATCTTATTAACATCATCAGTCACCTGTATTGGTGTACATTCAAAATTCATCTGTATCGGTTCCCATTGGGGTTGTATCCATTTATTAGACCATCAAGGCAATAGTATTGAAAATCATGAATTATTACGTTCACATACAGTTAGTATCAATCATATATCAATTGATACGAGTGGTGAATATATAGCAACATGTAGTGATGATGGTAAAATCTTTATACACAGTTTATTTACAAAAGAGAATAATCTACATATAAATATTGGACGTTTAATAAAAACAATAGCATTAGACCCATTCTATTCAAAACATGGTATCAATCGACGATTTATTATCGGTGATGATAAATTAACATTATATGAACGTAGTACATTTTTGGGTAATTTACGTTCAACAATACTATGTGAAAGTGAAGGTTTTGTTAAAAGTTTAGAATGGGGTGAACAATTCATTGCATGGAGTAATAATATTGGTGTACGTGTTTATGATTTAAATTCAAAATGTTCATTAGGTTTAATTAAATGGGAAGAACATAGTGGTGTTACAATTGATAAGTTTCGTTGTAATCTACGTTGGGCTGATAATCGAACATTATTAATTGGTTGGGTAGATACTGTACGTGTTTGTGTTATTAGGAAACGAAGTAGTTTTGAATTGGCCAATCGAGATCTACCCGAATATCTCGTCGATCCTGGTGATTATCTTTTCAACTACTATTCAGAAACATTTAGGGTAGTCCAGACTAACGAGAGACTTGTTTAGTCTCTCGTCCAAAAACTACATTTCTCTTGGTCCGCCTCAGTTAGTCCAAGTTTAGTCTCGCGTTAGTCCGGCCTAAAAGTGTTTCTGAATAGTACCCGTATTGTTTTTTTTTTGTTATTCGTTCTGATTATTATTATTGTTGATTGTTGTTGCAGTTTCAACATTTCAGACTGAATTTTATATAAGCGGTATAGCACCATTAGATCATCAATTAGTTTTATTAGGTTGTCCAAAAGAATTGGATGAAAATCAAAAATCATTACGTCCACAATTATATATAATTGAATATCGTGATAATGATTATACAGATATATGTACAGATAGTTTATCATTACGTGGTTATGAAGAATATACAGTGAATGATTATCATTTAGATGTATTAATTGATGAGAATCGTTTCTTTATTGTAGCACCAAAAGATATTGTTATAGCTAGTCCATATGATTTAGATGATCGTATACAATGGTTTATACAACATAATAAATATGAAGATGCATTAAATATATTAATTGAAAATAATGATAATAATAATCAACAAGAACAAGAACAACAACAACAACAACGGAATTATCATCAATTAAATAATATAAAACCGAAAAATATCTATAAACATACAATCCAATCAGTTGGTATTGATTATTTAGATTATTTATTAAATAAAGAAATGTATGATATGGCTGGTAAATTGTGTTCGAAAATATTTGGTAAAAATACAACCATATGGGAGGATCAAATCTATAAATTTGCTACTGTACATCAATTAAGATCAGTTAGTCCATATATACCACGTACGATTGATTGTAAATTAAATCCACATATTTATGAAATGATTCTATACGAATATCTCAAATTAGATTCGGAAGTAATTTAATTTAATTGAAATTAATTATAATTATAGTTAATTAATTAATTGTTTTTTTATTGTAGGGTTTTCTAACATTAGTCAAAGAATGGAATCCAGAATTGTATAATATTTGTGCTGTAATCAATGCAGTTCTTGAACATCTATTAGTATCTGAAAATGATAAAAACATCTATTTAGAAGCATTAGCTATATTGTATAGTTATCAGAAACATTATGATAAAAGCTTATCAATGTATCTCAAGTGAGTAGTATTCCAGATATAATTGTTATAAATTTGTTTTGTATCACTTCCACTTATAAATGGATCAATGGATACGCCACTGGTTTCGGTAGAATGTGACGTCACTTTCTGACTAAATAATTGTGGCCACCTGTTGGCAAAGTAACGTCACAATCTACCAAACTAATGGGGGATTCATTGATCCATTCAATCAAATATAAACTAATTTATCGACTTAAATGGGGTGAGTTGGGGACTGTTGAGATTTTTTTTGAGTAATTTTGTTGTTTTTTTGTAGACTTAAGCATAAAGATGTGTTTGCCTTAATCCAGACCCATAATCTCTATGGTGTTATCCAGGATATGCTCATTGATTTAATGGACTTAGATTATAAACAAACTATAGCGTTATTATTAGAGAAAAATACAATATCTTCTGATAAGATTGTGGAGAAGCTCAAAACTAATGAATTACATCTATATCGAGTAATATGATTTTTTCTTGTTAATGTAATTTGATTTAATTAAGTTTTAATTAGTATTTAGATGAATATGATAAGAGAAATCCAAAAGGTAAATACCATAAAGAATTGGTACGTTTATATTCGATATTTGCACGTGAGAAATTATTACCATTTTTAAAAAAATCCGATCATTATCCAATACAAGAAGCATTAGATATCTGTCAGAAAGAGAAATTCTATCCAGAAATGGTATATTTATTAGGACGTATTGGTGATACAAAAATTGCATTAGATTTAATTATAAATCAATTAAATGATATGGAATATGCAATTGAATTTTGTCAAGAACATGATGATCTAGATTTATGGAATGATTTAATTAATCATTCATTAAATAAACCGGAATTTATTAAATTTCTATTACAAACAATTAGTACATATGTTGATCCAACGGTTTTAGTTGAAAAAATCAATAACGGTATGGAAGTACCGGGTTTGAAGAATTCATTAGTTAAAATGCTCTATCAATATAATTTACAAGTAAGTATTTGGAAATCAATGTAACGCCACTGTCCTGTCGAGTAGTAACACTACTAACATCTAGATGGCACTAGTTGTTCTCAACATTGTTGTATGGTGAGAATCGACAGCGCCACCTAGATGTGAATAGTACAACCACTCCAGTCAGGTCAGGTCAAGTCTTATATGTAATAATCGGGGTTTTTCTTGTAGGTATCAGTCCAGGAGGGTTGTAAAAAGATTCTAGTATCGGATTATTTTAATTTATTGAAAAAATTGGTGCGTACCCAACAGAAAGGTATATCTGTTAGTGATGAGACAATGTGTGGTGCTTGTCATCGTACAATAATTGATCGTACAACAAATATAACTGTATTTAATTGTAAACATATTTTCCATCAAGATTGTCTACCGGAGAATATCAAACAATGTGGCATCTGTTATCCAGTTGATAAATAAATAGGTAAGTTTTATGAATAAAATTTGATAAAATCATTATGATTTGGTAGGTAATTTTGGAAATATTTCTGTGTAAATTCGATAATATTGGTTGGTTTTAAATGTAGAATGATTTGTATATAATCGGTGATGATGTGTTCGATTTCTTGATGATCATTTAGATAGGTTTTTAGTTTTTTTTTATTAATTGTTTTATAATCGAGGTATTTTGATAATAATTCGAAATCATTCTGCCACTCTAATCGTATATAATTATCCGGTGATATCTCTAATAATGGATTAATATGTAAAATATAATCACAATTTGTCCATTCTTGTTTGATGATTTGTCCTGTTAATGTTAATATTATAATACAATAATGATGGTTACCATTTGTTTCAATGATTGTACGTTGTATTTTACATAAATCGATTCTCTTATCATTGATTATATCACTATACGGTCCATTAGATTCCTGTAAAATTGTAAAATATGTATCGAGTAACTAACTGGTACCAGTGGCGTAACTTATAATTTGAGGGCCGGAGGCAAAGTTTTCATATACAGGGTGCAATTAAAATCCCTTATTCGCTCACAGAAACACACGCAAATCAACGTGCTCAATGCAGTGCCACCTGAAGAACGAATGTCGATATATGTGGGTCCGGTGGACCTCTTACAGGCATAGACCCGTAGGCAAATGCCTCACGATAGTTACGCCACTGACTGGTACATGAATTTTTGTTAGTTTTACGTAAATATTCCGGCATAAATCACCATTAATATAAGTGGTTCTAGTTTCAAATTTGCCAATAAATCGTTGAATAGCCAAATAACGTAATAATACGAAATTGGCACCTTCATTGATTAGATTTTGTGTCGTCTCTGCCGGATAATATTTCTCATTTTCGTTATTATAACGTAAATAATACTGATCGTCTTGTATTGTTACGTAAAGTGTTTCTCTAGTTTCATGTAAATGTCTAGAAATTATTGAATTATTTGGGTTTTTTGTGTGAAAAACTATGCTCAAATATGATTTAACTCTGTACGTCTTTCTTCCAATGTTTGTAGATTATGGTCGATCCATGATGTTATCCTGGAACCACCAATATTACCATTAAAATCCATTTGTGATGATAAATGGACGAGGAATCTGTTTTTCCCGATTTTATTTTGTTTGTTTGGTGGACGACAAATTGTGATACTTTTTTTTCGATTCCTCCTTTGACTGGTTTGTTGTTGTTGTATATCAAGATTTAAAACACCAACAATTTGTTGATTATTTTCTATTATTTTACTAATTAATAGATTTTCACGAAATATTAATTTTTCAACAATCTCATCATCTGTACAATTGAAAAGAGATTATTATATAAAACGTAATTTATAAGGATTTTGTTATTCGTGTATTTATCCAAAAAATAATAACAATAATGATAATAATTAGTTTATTATTTTACCTATTCGGAAATCGGGTAGGATTTGTGTGAAATCCATCCATTTGTGTTGATTTTCTTGATTTTTTGTTATTGTTTCGTGACGTTTCGTACGTTTATGGACGTTTTCAAGAAGTTCTTCTAGAGTTTCTACAATAATTTCTAAATCGTCCGCAAATAAAAAATCGGATTTAACGAAATCTTGTGACTTTAATAATGTCGTCAATGATGGTAAGTATGATAAAGATCGTAAAGCCATTCCCAGGTTTTTTTCTTTTAGTTTTTATAGACGATTCGAATTTTTTTTAATATGAGAAAGTCAAAATTTTACCAAGTCGACTATTTTAAGTTTCCCGCGCTGAAAAATTTATAGCGCCATCTTTTCGAGAACGTAGAAACTAAACATTATGTTGGCTGCCATGTAAAGTACGGTGTGATAGTCGGTTCACTTAGTAAGGAAGCAATCACTGCGCTTGCGCGCCGATACACTTATTGGTAGAAACTACAATTTGTTGCAAGAGGATGAAAGGTGGCAGAAATTGCTCCTTTTAGGCTTTAGTTTAACATATAAATAAATAAAACAATCTTCACATTTATAATCAGTACGTTTTCATTTGATTTTCAGCCTTGTTTCCTTAATTAGAGAAAAGTAGGGTTAGGAACTCGGTTCCGAAGTGATACAACTGATAAACTGTGGTTTGTGATTGCCAACATAATTTTTGGTTTGTCTGTAGTTGAACAGATGGCGCCAACAAATAGTTATAAAAAGCGCCCCCTAGTGGTAATTTATTGAGTGAATCACGAAAATCTTGCAAGTTGTGTTTTCAAACAATTTTCCACAAAAAACTGAAAATATTTAATTATTGATAACAAAAACAACCAAAATGGTAAGTTTATAACTGTCTGTTGGTTCGAATTTTCCATTTCCCATTATAGGTTTTAGTTAGAAATTTGTGAATAACGATCAATTTTGAGGTTATGTTGTCATGACTTTTAGTTTTGATTTCGCCCTCGTTTTTGCTAATAATTTCCATTATTTTTGTGTGTTTTTTCCAGTCAATTTTGGCGTACAATGGTGGTGCCATGGTGGCAATGAAAGGTGATCAATGTGTTTCCATTGCAGCTGATAAACGTTTCGGTATTCAAGCTCAAACGGTTGCAATCAATTTCCAAAAAGTCTTCGAAATGGGTCCACATCTCTATGTTGGTTTACCTGGTCTAGCTACTGATACACAAACGGTTATGGAGAAATTACGTTTCCGTAAAAATCTATACGAATTAAAAGAGAATCGTACAATGTCACCGAAAGTATTCAGTGCAATGGTATCGAATATGTTGTATGAGAAACGTTTTGGACCGTTTTTCGTTGAACCAGTTGTAGCAGGTTTAGATTCGAAAACGTATGAACCGTATATATGTAATATGGATTTGATTGGATGTATAAATGAACCCAGTGATTTTGTTGTTGGTGGTACAGCATCATCACAATTATTCGGAATGTGTGAAGCTTTATGGGAACCGAATTTGAATGCTGATGATCTGTTTGAAACTACATCACAAGCATTGATTAATGCATTTGATAGGGATGCAATCTCTGGATGGGGAGCAACTGTTTACGTTATGTATAAAAATCAATATTAAACCAACCAATTGTGATAATTACTAATCTATTTCATTTTATTTTTTGCAGAGAAAAAGACAAGGTTACTGTAAAAGAATTAAAAACACGAATGGATTAATCAATTTCTATTTTATTATTATTATTATTTTCATACATAATAACTATCCGTACATTATTAAAAGTATTCCATAAAAATTGAGTTATTTCTGTGTGGTTCCCCAGTTATTCCTGTCCTGGAGAAAGTCTTATCGGTGATAACGAAAAAACGTTGGAAGACATTGTTAATGGAAGACTGTTTCTCTACTTTAATATATAGAAAAACGAAACGATTTCAATTGATTAAACCATATGGAATGTATTCTCGTTGCGTATACATATCTGGACTTTTATGGTCTGGTGGATGTCCATGGAGTAATTCAGCCATAAAACCGATATAAGTGATAGCTAGACGCAATGTTTCAATACGTGATAAGCGTTTCTCGTAGGCGAATGTTGGTACCTGGAAAAAATCGCCCATGGGATGTATTACTGGTTGCATACCCAAAAATGTAGGTTTTAATTTTGTACCCTTCTTTAACAAAAATACAGAACGGGGGTAAAAGTCGGGACTAAAAGTAGTACTTTTTGTGAATGAATCACTGTTTGAGGCAATATTTTGTTTCAGTTAGTTAGTTTTGTGTAATAGCTGAAACTATGACCCCCGTTGTCTATGCAACCAATAAAACGTAACCGGCCCGGTGAATATACAGGGTGTTGTAAAAAAGTTTACCAATGATGGATGACCGATTTCTGATTTACAGTTACGTCATAACATTAAAGAGTTTCCGCAGTGCAAAACGCTAATGCAAGCGTTAATGTCAAATCCTGTTAGAAAAAGAAAGCACCTAATTTTTCAAATGGGATTTCATGTTAACGTTTAGCTTAGCGTATGTACTGCAAAAACTCTGCTGCTTCAAAAACTACTACGCATACTCTAAAACAAGTTGTGCGATTTGTATCCTTATTCTAAGAATATTTATCGTTACTGCCCGTCTGTTTTATGTAGTAAAATTTTTTTGTCATCACGTCTTCCGTAACAGATTACGTGATGACAATTTTATTTTAACCTTTTCCTGAATTCTATTTCTGTTCACAATTGATATATGGTCTATCTCACGAATCATGAGCTAAACGGTCATAAAATTTCGAACTAGTACGAACACTCATTATTGTATCTGTCTTTTTCTAACGCACATATAAAGCCTGGTTACTTCCAATGAAGCACAGCGATTCAAGTTAAGCTGTACGTTCAGTATAAACGAAGGTGTGTAGCAGATGTTTAGGAAGAGACTACCTAGAAGCGTATGTCGCTGATAGTCAAACATAGTCAACCGAGCCAGTGGTTCGACCACATCCCTACCAGCAACATCAATGTTTTGGTTCAGACAGATGTTTTATGACCATTTAGCTCATGATTCGTGAGATAGACTATACCTACTTTGCGCCGTAATTTATCGAAAGCCTCATTTAAATTGAACATTCGTCGACGTTCACGGATATTAGCAGCACGTCTTTGTGCTAAAGTTGCTACACGTCTTCGTGGTTTCTTTTGTGGTGGATTACCATTTGGTGTACTGTTACGAGTTAGACGATTACTGACCAGAGTTCCACACTGTTGGCGAGGCCATACTAGAAAATGAAGAAATATTTATTGTTTCACTGTTTCATAATTAACTTTAAAGTAAACTTTAACTGGTAAAGTCACATTCTAAGTCAATAACTCCACCCAGGGGCGCCGTGTACGTATGAGGCGCCCGTGTGCGTCTTGTCCCATGGCGGCCCCCCCCCCCTTCCTT
>JAZBHA010001234.1:0-14882 GCA_037464855.1 Iselma pallidipennis | reverse complement strand
CATTCAATATAGGATACTATTGAGAATTTCATCAGAATATTATAGACCGATAAGTTTTAATCATTTATACTAAAAATATACTTAATAGTGATATTTTTAATTCGTTATTAATTCAAATCATTAAATTATATTAATGATTATTCGTGTTTTTTTTTTTGTTGGGTTGTAAAACTTACTTGATAAAAACATAATTTTACATAAAACGAAAGCCTTTAAAAAAAAAACGTTCAATTTAAGTAATACAAATAAAAAGTCCTTAAAATTATGTTCGAAATTAGAAAAATCTTTAATTTTTGAAACGGAACAGTCTAGGTATGGAGGTCAGTAATTTGTCCTACAAATTCACAGTGTCACCGCCATTCATAATTGGTTAATCGTCAATATTATTTGATCGTGTGCCACATTTCGTCTTTGTTAAAAGTAAATAATTTAAAAAAATCAAATAAAAGAAAAATACGTAATTATTGTTAAAAAGTTTGATTAATCATTTTATTAACACTTTTTTTTGTGTATGATGAGACGGAAAGAAATTTAGGACATATTTAAACTACCCACATAATAGTAGGTAATGGTTTTTTTTTTAGGACAAGAGATCTTTTGTGATTGAAATTGAAAGTGCACACTCATTTTCAAGTTAAAGGCAGACGTCATTTGGCAACTGTCATATGTATTGTTCTATTCCGTACTTTACAAGTAGATAGGTATATCTATAGAAAAGATAAAAATCTCTTTTCGGTAGATATATTTGATGGTATGTTCGGTAGTCCTCAAAAATATTAGAGAGTTTGTGCGGTTCTCCGATATTCCTCTGATACACGATATAAAGATCCCGATATGAATTGTGTGTGTTCCGTTACAATATCGGAGCCAATAGATTGCTTCCGTTATAAACAACGTGACTATGCTTGTCAGATGGTTACAAATATGGCCCTTTGCAGTCAGCTGATTGCACTGTTATAACTTCACATCTTTTGTTGATAACTAGTTTTTATCGTCCTATGATTTCTAATGAAGAAAAACAATAATGGGTTGTGAAGGATATTTATTATTTCTTATTTAATTGATGATCTGTTAATGTTTCGCTCCAGATCGGAGCTTCCTCGGAACTACAATATGAATAATAATTTCTTATCATAATCAAATGAAAGATACCACAAAAGTGTTACACAACATCAGATCAAGTCACAAACTCACCAACAATTAACACAATTAATGTTAAAGAATTGAATAAAATTTGAACATATGTCCACGTCAATGAGAAATAGAAGGATGAGAATAAAATGTCGGTCATCTGTTATCTGTATAGGTGATAACAAAAGACAGATATGACCAAATAGATTTTCCGTGATTATCATGCACGATATCGTACAAAATGTTATAACGAAGCGCACCGCAAACTCTCTATTTATAGTGTTATCCATGTTACCATAAAGTTGTAGATCAGTCTGAGAATAGTATTTGAATTTTAGATAGACGAGAGATGAAAAAAAAAGTTATTTTTTATATGTATAAACAAAAGACTTATTTGAATCTCTCATAGTTATTTATTCAAGTTTATATTTTATGAATACAAACTTATCAGATTTTATATTATCAATTCTGTTATAAAATTATAATGGATGTCATAACGACAATTTAATGATAATGAGAATTAATTAATTTGTTTCTTTAATCGAATAACAAGATAACTGCCTACTATTCAGGGTGATAATTATTAATAATTGTTGATATGAATTTATTAATAATTAAATGTAGTACAAGTTCAAAAGTCTTTTAAAAGAGGATATAAAAGTACCGATTATATTAATAAGTTCATTATAAACGAATCCTGATGTATTATAGGACTATAATTTAAAAACGATTTTAGCTTGGTTTTTGGATTTAATAAAAAACTGTAAATTTTCTAAAATATAATATTTTCAAATAACTTTATAAGCTTTGAAAGTGTTGTTTTTCAAAATACCTGTTTAGTTGCAACTATAACTACCTTGACATTTGTCAAACTACAAAATTGTACCAAGGTAAATAGAATTGTGTATATTACACAGTAGTAAAATCAAAAATAATAATAATAATAATGATAATAATAATAAATTGTAGATTAATCACGAATTAAACGAAAATTGAAATGTTTTGTTGATTATTTTGGAACAATTAACCATCGGTTTATTCGGGGTCAAGGATATAACATTATTAATCCCACAAAAATATTCATGTATAATAAAAAAAAAACGCTCATAGAAAATGTATACGACCTGTATGGTTGACCTGTTTATAAATGGATAATATTCAGGATTTTTAAAAGATGGGTAGGTGTGTTGGTGTGGATGATCCTCTCTGTGTGTGTATATGATTTTGGATGGGTTTTTCCATATAGGTTTTTTTTCTTTTTACATCTTTATTGGTAATTGTAATATTTAAATATCAAATATTTCTTCTCTGGGAAAAACTAATTGCGATGTAACTGTATTCATGTGAATTTCTTCCTACAATCACTTAATAAAACGAATAAAATACGTACAAGTCTTTAAATATAGTTAAACTTGACAGGTAGTATACTATCTGAAAGATACAATTCAGTATGTGAATGTAATTATATGAGAAATCTGAGTTTCATACTCTTATCTTTAAATATATCGATTATATAATAGATTCTTTTATCTGTTTGAGAATAAACAATGAGAAATTTGATTTTATTACTTGCAATTCGAAATTTTTGCCCTATTTACATTTAAAAAAAAAAAACGTAATTATAATTAGAAAATTCAATATTGTGTTGGTAGTTTTTCTTTAAAATGTGTGGAAACCTTTGAAGCTAATCGTAATGTATTTTGTTGCAGAATAAATTTAGCTGCCAGGGCCAGGGTCCCACGATAAAGTTCCTAGGAAATGAAGGGGTAAGTTGATCCTTGTATATCAAGTTTTATTGGTTTAGCTGTAGTATATAACTACATATGTATAGATATAGGTATACGTACATATAATACATGTATATAGGTAGATTTCAAGAGAAAGGGGTTGAAACTCCTTTGTGATTTAGGTATAGTATTATTGTTGTTTCAATTATGAATTCTCCCCCACTGCCATCTCTTTAAAATGGAAATTATTGAATAATGTGGGAGTGCAGTTACCACATATTATACAATGTGTTTTCCTCTCTAACAGGAACAGAGTGATAATGGTCACGTTACGCTGCGGAAGGGAGTAACAAATTGGTGTTTATACGCTTTTATAATACCCGATAACAATTTACAGAATTATCAGATAAATTGTGAATAGAGGGGAAAAACTGCATATGATATTAGTACCTAATACCTAACAATTATTATACCTGTGTTGAAACGCTTAACGAATTTGCATAAATCAGATTATCAGATTATATTGACAACCAACAATTGCCGTATGACGTTCTTTTAAAGCAATAAATACTGACCTCACCCAAACCTTTATGTAGAAGAAGGGTTTTTTTCATTTTTTTTTTTTTTAAGGGAAAAATCTACTATGTGCAACAATAAAATTTTCTTAATCCACCTACATTGTCAATTTATTATGAATAATATAATATGATGAATGTTCTCAAATAATCAAAGAGGGTATTTCACAAGTCAATTCAATTTCAAATTTGAATTGTTTCATTGTATTGTTGTTATTGTTTCTATCATTATTATTATTATAAAGAATAGTTTAATGGGAAATTTTACGACTAAAAATCAATTATAAGATAGTTAGTGAACCATTAAATTGACGTAAAACTGATAGGAAAAAAAAACAGAAACTTTCAACCCAATATTTTATAATAATTTTTCTTATTATTCTTATTATTGTTATTGTTTTATATTAATAGTAAACTTTATAAACTGAATAATATACTGTTCATGACCAAGGTACAGTACGCCTTCTAGTAATCACACCTTTTATTCTTATTCTTACAATTAGACAATATTTGTGAGTAATTCTAGAAAAGATCCAACTAGCTTTCTTGAAATATAAAATATGGATTGAAATCAATAATAATAATATTTATTAGTAGGTACGTGGATTTTGTTAAAGTACCTTCCTACCGAAAAAAAATGTTAATTACCATCAATATCATCATGCTTATCGTTAACTATCCCTCTATTTTATTAACTTCCATGAAACTTATCGTCGTAATATCATACAGAAACGTAATCTACTTGTGTACATGTAGTATTTTATAGGTATGGATGTTGTATGTATAGAGGTAATACATACCTATAACAGAGAGAGTGGGTGATTATGTTCATGAGTTTAATAGCACCAGACTGTGAAACCGTGTTTTCTCTCTCTGATAGTTTTTATTCTATGAAATGTCAAGGATGGCCGTATTTTGCTTGCAATAGAACACAAGAGATTCTCAAATAATCAAACTATAAAATAGGATAAAAATTACCCAATAAATTCGATTTTCTAAATTATAAATCTTCATGTTTTTATTTCATTTCGATAATTTTCAAAAAAAGGTCTATTTTATTAGTTTATAACAATAGGTATATGCGTTGTTATCTAAATGTCTATAAATAAATTCTCAAGTGAAAGACAATTTTGCAATGTAAAAGTCCATGCATTTATTAATTTGACTACAAAATTATTGAACGGAAATCCTATATTTGCACGTTTAACAAAAAAGTTCAAAATACTATAAAATCAATGTAAAATTAACATATGATACCTACATATGTATGTGTTGATTGTTATTACGGTAAATCAATTGAAATATTATTGATGCCATTTATTTATCCAACTAAATCAAAATATTACAAATTTTTTGTAAATTCCATTGTTTTTATCTTTATCCTAATTACATCCTATTATTGTTGTTATCGTATTTATTTAGTAGGCCTATTGTTTTGTTAAAAAAAAATTTCAATAACACCATTTTACTAATTAAATATTTACAAACGAAAATTCTTTTCTAATTTGTTTCGTTTTTCTTCTATTTTATTATGATTGTAATGAATTCAAGATGTAGCTTTTTTTGTCTGTTAAAAGAAAAGATGATAGTAAAATGGACCGGTAATGATAAGGGTTGCTTTTATGTCTTTTATTCACCAAGTTGATAGTAGCAACAAGCTATATAGTGGTATCGTCGCGGCGCCACAACGACGCGACTGATTTTCGTTTTTTTTCGCTGTGTAAATCCTGTTCGTAACGGAAGTCCCAAAGTCCCTTTACTCATAACTTGAACCTGTTCCTGATGCTTGTCTGTAAACTATGATGTTCATACAGAAAAGAAATCTTTTCTAAATACGTGAATATTTTAAATAGTTTTTATTTGTTACATTAATAACGTTATAATTGGAAAAGATGGTTATATCCTTTAATATCCTGTATGTGCTAATCGGTGCGAATTTCCTGTTTAACTAAAAATTACGGTGAATATTATACATACGTAATAAATTGCATGCATCTGTTAATACCTATCAAGCATAATCTTTTTATAATTTGATTTTTTTGTACAATTAACTCTTTAAATTAGTTATTAAATTTTATTTCTATTCATATCGATACTGTCATCATTTAGAGTATACTACCATAGTTGAATACGAGTTCAATTCTAGTATAACACTAGTACCTATTTGTATTGTGGTTGGAAAATGCAAAGTTCAAATTATATTCACAAATAAAGTCAATTTTCAATTCACTGTTCAAGTGTAGAACTGCATCAGTTAAAGCATATTTACGGTGAACATTTCGTGAGGAAATTCTAAAGCCAAACTCCTATATTATCCTTTAACTTTTTTTTTATATCCTAGTTCATTTGAACGAAAGGAATCTGTTAACTTATTGTATTCAAATCTGCATGTTTTAAACAGCGTATTTCCTTTTATTATCTACCTTTCTTTGAGCTTGCACTAGTAATTGATCTGGTAGTTTTATAAAATATAGAAATTGAAAATTTTATTGGAATAGATTTCTTATTAAGATTGAAGTTGTTATCGTTACATTCTTGTGAGACAACATGTACAAAGAAAAGTAGTGTAGGCTCAAAGAAAACGGTACTTCTAATGTTTGTTTACTATTCACGTATCACATCAATTTATACATAGATTGTTAAAAGTGATAATTGATAAATATGTATGCGTAGGTCAAATTTAATTCTGTAATTTTCTTCCAACCAATATAATAAAATGATTAAACTTTCTTAGCCATCATCATCATCTTGAAGAACAGAGAAATTTACTACCGAAGTGGCAGTAGAGAGTTTGCGGCTCGCCCCTTTATAACATACGATACGATACGATATAAACTGCTGGTAAACTGTCATTGTATTGGAGTATACCTTCACAAAAATTCAACAAATCGAGAAATACAAAGAGATTGTAATTAACACGTAATACATTACATACACAACGAGTCATGTCGGTCACGATGGCGGTGAAATTTAGGTGTATCGAAGAATTCTATATTAAAAAAAAAAAAACACCACACCGACAGAATCTTTTATTGTATGAAATTTCATCAAAATTATTCCCCCACTTGAATTTACATCACTAATTCAACAACACATTCAATTTCTTACTATGACCTACAAACACAGTTCTAAAAAAATCGCAATAAACATGTACTACACGGTATAGACCTCTATAATACCGGAAATTACCAATAATAATAAAAGAATAAGAGAATTTTTCTTATACTTATTATACTTTTAAGTATGTATGTGTGTATGCATGTGCGTAATATTCACTCAAACGTATCGCATATAATATGTATTGCTTAAAAATATGGGGTTTTCCATCTTAAGTAACCTTTACTGGAATTTGTCTGAACAGTAATTATTACAGAACTTTCATTAGAAGGTTTTTCAATTATAATTTATTCGAGTTTTATAGACAATGATGAAGTTGTAATTTTTCTTGTAACTTTTATTAAATTGAAGTTTTGTATAATAATAATTACAGATTAATGTAATATCGGCAAAACTTTAAACAATAGAATTGTTATTTCAATTTTATAATCTCTAGTTATTGTTATTTTCTTTTTGTTTAAATTATAAATTTGAATAATTGTGAAATTACAATACAATCTAGTGTCGGTCTTTTGATCATGCTGATCAATTTAAGAGACACTATATAACAGGGGTGGCCAACGCGCGGGCCGCAAGCCGCATGCGGCTCCCACAGGCGAGTGGTGCGGCTCTTATGCAAATAAAATATAGGTATGAAATATGGGAAACTAAAACTACTCAATGTCCAAAAGTTATGAATTTATTTCATTTCCTTTTACAAAGTAATAAACGGCTCTTTCAAATATTCCTTTCTGCAATGTGGCTCCCAAAGACAGTTTAGCTGGCCACCCCTGCTATATAACCATACAGATGGCTGGTCATAGCGATTGGATACCAGTTGAACAGTTCAATCAATAATGATTGATATGTGCGACATTTAATTAACAATACATATATAGAAACCAATGTATTTGTGTATTATTATTACTAAATAACAACTATACGTAGATAACTAGTTGACATTGTTTCAACTACAAACAAAAAGAAAACGGAGGGACAAAAAACCATTGAAATCACTATTTGAGTCAAATAGCCCTGAATTCGTTACACTACCAACAAATCAGCAAGTAATTTTTCTATTTTATTAAACGAAATTTGTCCTTCTACTATAAAGTAAGTGACATGAGAAGAAATTGTTTTTTAAAGGTTACGCCAACAACAATAATAGTAATAATAACAACAACAACAACACAATCGAATTGGTTTTGAAAATGCTTCGGTGCACTTATAGACATAGAGGGGAACTTTCTAAATACAGACAGAGAATTGAATTAGAATGGTTTTGTATAATGAGAATATCTCCGCGTTTATGTAATGATGAAGTAAAAATTTATCAAGTCGCGGGCAGCGGGTTGGGGGGGGGTTGATGTGCCTAGAAAAAAAGTATAACGAAAATTTTGATTTTAATTTTTGCTAATAATCATTCAAAATGAAAGCACGCACCACCTAGCACCAAAAAGTTTTTACTGGATTGTATTATCTGCTACAGTGGTCTTCAAACTGTAAAGGTTCCGCGAGTCAAAAGTCAAAATTCGAAAGGATATTTTAAGAAAATATGAAGCGAAAAGCTGAAAATTCAAAATAATTAAACCATAATTGTAATTTATTTTATCTATAAGGGTTCCACAAAAAGGTTTTGCAACCTTATGGGTTCCCTGTCTACAAATTTTTAGAACCACTGATCTATTATATTTCTTTTGTTTTTTCGTTTACAACTAATATTTTCCTATTGAGAACGATTCTCTTTGTTGTCGGGATGGTTGCATTTTAAAATGGTGCATCATTCCTTCTTCCCTATTTCTGAGTCATCTTGTTAATAAAGGTAATTTCAGTAAATGTATAATCGTGAATTACGTACAGTGCATTTATGACTAGTAATCCTATTATCTGTTAAGTTTGAGAAATACACATAAAATTCCAAGTAATTTCCCAAGAACATAAAGTCAGAATGCAATAAATTTTATTGAATATTATGATAACAATAGGAATTGTGAAAAAGTAGAATTTATTAAAAAATATAAATAAATTGAGTACATTTTGGAAAAGAGGACGAACATAGAAAACTGTTTTTTTTTTCAATAGAAATTTATTTTCTAGTAAAATATTGTTAATAAGAAAACCAAACTTTATGAATAATTTATTTAGAACATAATGAAATTAACAACAAGCAAAATTGTTATATGTTTGTATAAAGTATCTCAGGGACTTGGATCTTTCCATTATTATATCACATAAAGGTTTTATTTAATAGGTTTAAACCAATTTGGGTTCTGTGACATTTACTGCTATTATACCTTTTTAATTTTCAGTCGTGTAATATATTCGTATTTCTCCCTTTATATTGACACGTAAAGTGTCCAACACTGTCCGGTATCAAAAATTTAATCAATAATGCTAAATTCTTTATTGACGAAAAGTTTTTTGACTTTTATGAAATTGAAATTGTCGCAACTTGTCCATCCTCAGTCTGTACCATTTATAGTTGTGTTCGTTGACGGTTTCGCGTAATACGTGTATCAGGTATATGTCTGAATACATCTATTATACCGATTTAATGTAGGTGTACGTATTGAAGATTTGGCACAAAATTGAAAACTAACTACTGAATGATTCATCATTTATATTGTTGAATCATGAAATTTCACCATATGTGTATGTGTGGTATATCATTTTAAAATCTACTTCCTGAAATGATTATAATTTTTTTTTGAGTCTTATTGTTGCGGTTGCCGATACTTACTCTTAATTATAATAGAATTTATACAAATTTTAATTTCCCACTTTGTCACATCCTTTTGATTGAAACGAAAATCCAACTGATTGAAATACGTTTATCATTATATTACTTTCTCTCAAATGATTTTTGAATGTAAACGAATACCGATGTCTTTTGAAGATTTTCTTTCAATCATAATTTTTTTTTGTCTTCACTTTATTTATACTATTAGTGAATTTCTTTTTTTTTCTCTCTATTCTTGAGAAAGTGTCCAATCGTGTATCCGGATTTTGAATGAAAAGATGTCATTACAATGATATTACATTCAGTAACATGTTGTTAAATCAATGCAAAAAGTAAATACAGTTATACATTTATCCTACATTTTTCAATACCTACGTACAGTATTCGATGATTGTTGTTCAGAATCAATCTAATCTTATTGATAGAATATTGTCTATAAATAATTTATGAATTTGTTATTTCCTCCTATTTTTTGTCAACACGTGTGGATGGTACATCGTCGTCACAAGTGGATAATCGCAATTTCAATTATTGTGTTTTTTTCTCTATAAACGAAATTATGTTTTTTTCTCTCTCTCTTTCTACGATAAAAAATTGTTATGATTTTACGGTTTAATCAGATTCGAAATAATATAATAAAGGACAATAATAAAATGCGTATCTACGTAATCTTTTTTTTTTTTTTCGAATACAATGATCTTGACCGTCACAGTAGCAAAAGAAAAAGAGAGATCTGTTAAAATATTTGAATAAGATAAATAGTGAGACCGATGATGTATGTATATGTATGTATGTAGATTTACGTCAGGGAACATATTACGTTTAGAAAAATTATAACGTATATTATTAACGTATCAATAGGAAAACATCTTAGATATATTGGCCTTGATAATTCTTATTTAAATGAATAAATAATATTAGGTTTTTGTTGATTAAAATATTAGAAAAAATTTGATGAATTTTTTGATCATTTGATGGAACAAAAAGTATGTTCAAATTATCATTTTGATTTATATTGTATAGACAACAATTGACACTAAGTGTAAGTTCAAGGCAATCACGAGAACAACCTTTATAGAAGCAATACATTGTGTAAGTGCACGAAAAAAAGTGCAATCCAATAATTTTATTTTTGCTTTTATAGCAAAAAATTCGGAAATTTTCATTTAACTCGCACATATTTCTGGTCGATTATTATCAATGTTCTGATTATCCGACTTATGGATTATTCTTGAATAATTGAATTGCAAGTTGAAAATAACACCTTCAATCCGTGTGTCTCTCGGTTAAAGTATTATTCCTTTTCCCACCGTTACTCAAATAATCGAGAATATTACGGTATATTTATGAAAGTTTTGTCAAATGTATGATTAATTAACGAATTGATTGTCAGTTTCAAACATTAATTTAGTTTTATATCACTTCGTTTGTTGTATAAACATAATTATATCTATTAGTGTTGTTTTTACCTCGATTTAATTGAATTTCTTTCCAACTAACATCTATTCTGTTCATTAATAATGATGTGGTTATTATTATTGTCAGTGTATCAAAATTAACCGGATCTTATTAAATATCCAAGGCTTTTAATAGGAAATATTTAATATAGGTGTTCTCCTTCTTCTTCTCCAAATAATTATAATTCATAATTTTGTTTTCTCCATGTAAAATCTAGTAAAATCAAATTGTAAGAGATATTTATTTATATGATAGTGAAAGTGAAATCATCCTGTATTCTAATACTTTAAAGGCCGTCAAAGGTAAAAAAAAAAATGGGGAAAGGTCATTCTACTGAATATACATGATCTCTTTACAATAATATTTGAAATCCATATACATACATACAATAAAAAAAATGTAATTGTTTCAAGTGTTCTGGTATTACTACACTTACTGTATTTATTCACGTGTTCTTTGTACGTAATTAACTGGAGAGGTCGTGTCTGGAGTGTTACAGTAGAAAGTTTTTTGTCATTTATTCGATAGAATATACAAGTTACGTAGTCATTTTATCCATCAATGTCCGTATAAAATTGATACTAAAGGAGGGAAAAAAAAACAACTTTTCTATTTCCGTTATGTTACAAAAATCAATATCGTGAAAGTTTTTTTTAAAAAATTTGTCTTTGTCTCTCGTTGTTTGTTAAAGGCAATATATGGATTTTGAAGAAAAACAATCAAATTATCATTTGAAGATAATATTTCGTATGCATAGAGACGATTGGAATTCAATTGAAAATTTATGTTAGTTCTCTTGGTTGTGTGTTACAATTTCTAAATTGAAAGTAGCTCTTGTAAATTCCAGATTATGCATCAAACTTAACTCACGTTTTCGAATTTTACTTTTATTGACAATTTTTCGTTGCAGCAATTCCCATTTTCTTCAACACCTAAATTTTGTTTATTTGTTTGTTTGTTTCAAGAAAGCGACCGAATTTTCTAATTCAATTGGATTATATGATATTTACAAATGAGAGTCCTTGTAAATGTCTATTACCGTGCATAAAAATGGTGCTGATTGCATCATAATTTGCATTCCGTAAATAGTAATAGTTGTGGCAGAACTAATTTTGGAAGAAAAGTAAAATTTCTAAAGAGGATTTTTTTTAATTTTAATCATTGAATGTATAACGAAATTATAGAATTAGATAACAGGGATAACTTGGGAAAAATTATTCTATCCGTTTCTCTTTTAATCATTAACCACGTACACTTGAAGTAATTCATTTATAACGAAGAATGTCTTTCCAACCCGTCTATGAGATAGTAATTTTTTCTTCAATTATTTCAGCAATTATCTTTCCCTTCTGTACACAATGGAAGTACGTCGTTCAATTTTTCAATGTCGACAACGGCGGATATGGAAGGCCCCGGGGGAAGTTTTGAATGTGTACAACAAACAGGACCACCCCGGGGCTCTCTGGAAGTCCTCGGTTCGATTCCATACAAGGTGCGTGTTCATGCGAACGATGACGTTTATGAAGCCACCAGACATCGGATGACCATTGCTGAAGAAAACCATAAAAATAAATGGTAAGTGTTCTCTTATCTTCATTATCATTTTTAGGCGCCACATTAACAGCTATATAATAGATATAAGTTGAATATTAACATTCCATTTGTTGTATTTTATCTTTTTTTTTTCCTCTCTTCTTCTAGTACACGAGAAATAAAGCCAAATCAGACTGACATTGGCCGTAAGGTGAAACTAAAACAAAGCCGTACTTCAATACCAACTATACGCCGTGATCCACCCTCATCACAACGGGAAAGTCTCCAGAAGCCGTCTTATCAATCAAATATGCCCTCCAACAGTAGCAGCAAACCATTATCGGTGATCTCGTCTAGTAATGGATTGTCCAATGGCCTCGGTAGCAATCATGTGAGCAGCTCACGGCCACAATTAAATAAACCCTCCGTCCCCGATATAGCGAAGAGGCCAATCAAGTAATTGATAATTATATTTTATTGTAAAAAGTTTTCAAACGGTATAATTTTTAAAATTATTCATAGGGAACGATTGATCCATCTTCTTGCCTTGAGGCCTTACAAAAAAGTCGAATTACATGATCGTTTAACAAAAGGTGTGTTAATTTGTCAAGTTTATTATTATTATTATTTTATTTTAATTCTATTAATGTTATAGAGGGTGTACGAGAGAAAAATGGAATGACGTCCATATTGAAACAGATCTCCTTTATGAAAGATAATTGCTATCATCTCAATAGGGCCATGTGGAACGAAGTCAATGAAGACTGGCCCTTCTATACGGAAAGTGAAAAACAAATGCTCAAAAGGTATTAAAATATGTATTACAGTAATTTAGAGAGGAACTTTAATAGGATGACCTTAAAAGACATTGCCCAAGGTTGTGGAATTTATAACTTTCTTTATAAGAAGGTTAATATTCCTTAGGAATATTATTATTGAAAAAAAATCCTGTATGTATTTAAATATCTAAATGATGGTTGCTTATCTGTTAAAGGCGGAAACCTCAGAATCTGACACCTCCAGGTAGCAGTGATGGTGGTAGTTCTGGGAGTGGACAGTCGCCAACAAGTACCCATCCAGGTTCCCCACCACTAATCACATCAACCAAACGTCCTGGTTATTATGACAATCAGGATGGTTTACCAACTAAACGCCAACGTATTTCCCATTATCGTAAACCTTCAGAATCTACGTACCGTTCATCACCGATAGAAAATAATAGTCAAAGACGACCAATAACCGATTCTAGGGATGCCAGTAATATGAATCCACGAAGTAGGGAATCACCAACAACAAATGGTTACCATCCAGCTTCATTATCGACGAATGGTTATACCAATGGAATGCTCAATGAAAAACGAAACTTTAGTGATGATGGTGAAGATAATACAACCACAGTTTCTAGGAAACGCGTTTGTGATAGTCATAGTTTAAGCTTTGGTGTGAATCGTGAGAAAACGTTCATTAATAATAATAATAATAATAATAATAGTGATGGAGGTGGTGGTGGCGGTGGTAGAGGTAATAATGGAGTGCAAATTAATAATCATCAAGTCAATAAAAAAATCGAAGATAGACCAGCAGTTGAGATTTGTATGATATCAGTTTCATCGCCATCAATAGATAGGAATAATTCACCAAATAGTGGACAGGTGCTGAATGGAAAATATAATAATAATAATAATAATAAACAAGACAGTAAAGAGAAAGACAGAAATAAATATGATAAAGTTACATCTTCAAGTCAGAATCGGATAGCTAGAGTCAGTCCTGATAGTCAATCGGAGGGTATCACCACTACTGAACCACCATTGTCGCCAATTAAAACCAACAAACTGGATAGTACCTCTGAATTCCCGGACTATTTAACGTAAGTTGTAACTTATTTTAGTTGACTTTGAAAAAAATTAATTAATTAATTATCTATTTAGGGAATACACTACAATTAAAACCGCTGAACAACGGAGACGATATAAAGCTGATTTCAATGCCGATTATGCTGAATATAAGGACTTGCATGGAATCGTAGAAAAAGTATCTAGGCGATTTGCTGAATTAGAATTGAGGCTGAAACAAGAAGATGCGTCCAGTCCCCGATATAAGGTAAAGAATCTCAAAACTATATTTCTGTATTGTTCAATATCTTTAACAAAAAAACAACAACTTATTCAACAGGATATAAAGAAACAAATAGTCCGGGAATATCAAGAAAACAAAAAAGATCTGGAACATCAGAAATCGAAACGACGATTTCAATATTTACACGAGAAATTGTCGCATATTAAACGTCTCGTGTTAGAGTATGATCAAGGGTTAACGGAGAATCAGTACTGACCCTGGATAGTGGCCCAGTGGCCCCATGTCCTGGTGCACTGCTACGGATTCCTGCCATCGGACGACTCAATGCTAACATCATCACAAATCACTATGCAAATATCTGTTTAAAAAAGGAAAAACGACAACAAAAAAAAATAATTATTAGGGAAAAAAATGTGCACATATAAAGCAAAACGTCTAGTGAAGTTATATATATTGGTTTTTAAGTAATGTTTCCGGTTGTACAGTCAGTCGTTAAAATGTTTGTTTGTTTGTTCTTTCGTCGATTGTTCTATTAGTTATTAT
>JAZBHA010001233.1:14287-26079 GCA_037464855.1 Iselma pallidipennis | reverse complement strand
ATTACGGTAGGTTAGTAACTCGTCCAGAGACCATCCAACAATAGGGCCAATTTTGGCCCAATTTTTTTTTTGTCTTTTTGACCCCGCAAAACACCCTTATTGTACTCTATTCCCCATAGGGATGCTGAGGTTTAATTTATGTAAACGATATAAGAATCACCCTGTATAGGTATACATACCTATATAAAATATTCCATACGTTACAACCTGCACCGGCTCTGTTACTTTTAGCCACAGCGTGCGGTATTAAGTAAAAGTCACTCTTTTTAAGAAAAACATTAATCACCTCTTCAATTAACTAGCCAGTTCACAATTTCTGCACTGTTTTATGTAGCTCGAGATGTCAGCCTAAATTAGAGAATGATAGAAACAGTTACTCCATGTTAAATAAGTATTTTTTTTCCTTTGTAAATAAACCTTATTGGATTTATTTAATATTACAATCTGATCGTCGATTCGATCAATGAGCAATTTTTGTCTAACTTAAACTATTACAAATGAAACTTAACTAAGGTTTTGCTCACTAGCAGAATCCCTAGATTCTAGTAATTTTATTACAGTAAAATTACGTGTACACTTTCGCACTTTACTCTGCTTTGCACTATTCACTAAACCAACTCGAAGGGCTTCATCCTCTTCAGTCTTCTCACTAGGTCGGTGTTGTCAAGGAGCTGAATGGCCTCGACGTTTACATGATGAAGGAGCCGATCTTCATGGATCTTGGCAAATTTGGTAGTAGTCTGTCCAACAGTATCAATCTCCAGGTCCCGATGGAGGTCGCTGTTTCTGATGTACCAGGGTGCATTTATGATGTTCCTTAGTACTTTGTTCTGGAATCTCTGAATGATTTGGATGTTGCTTTCGCTTGCACACCCCCATAACTGAATTCCGTAAGTCCATACAGGTTTCAGGATCTGTTTATACATAAGTAATTTATTATATATTGACAGAGTGGAGTTTCTCCCCAACAGCCAATACATTTTTTTATATCTAATTTCAACTTCTTCTCGCTTCTTTTTAACATGAGCTTTCCAGCGGAGTTTTGCATCAAGCGTTATACCTAGGTATTTCGCTGTGTTTGAATATGACAAGATCGAATAATGAACAGACACTTTATAATGCCTGGGTTCAAGCTGAAAGTAGAGTTAAAAATATGGAAAGTAATATTTTGCAATTACAAACCGAATTAGCAACCTTATCAGAAAAGTATTCAGAGTTACAAAAAAAATTTTACTCAGTTAGAGCAAAACGAGGAAATAGAATATCAAACCGATGAAGAGCAATTAGCCAAAGATACGGAATGGATAAGAGTCAAACATAGCAAGAAAAGAAGATTGAATGCAACATTAACACCTCCAAACAACAAGCTCAATCCGTCAGAGTTAATAAGTAAAGTCAAAAACCTAAAAAAGTGGATATGCCACCTCCAGTAATAGTGGAAGGAATCAAACACAATTATAATGATATGCACAGGGAACTAAGTAAAACTTTAACTCAGTTCCAAATAAAATTAATAAATGATGATAACATCAAAATTAATGTTCCTGATAGCGATAACTATAGAGAACTGACTAAGTTGCTTAATAGTCAAGGGCGGTCATGGCATTCATATGAAAACAAACAAAATAGACCTATAAGAGTGGTTGTCACCAAGCTCCACCACTCATGCGAGAATGAAAGAATTGTTGAAGATCTTCGAGGAAGAGGATTTAAAATAATAGACGCTAGTGTTAAATTAAAATGGAAAACCAAACAGCCATTAAACATGTTTACATTAACATTTAACCACGATGAAGATATTAATAAAATCTTCAATATAACCAATATTTTAGGAAGTAAAGTGGAAATCCAGCCACTTAAAAAATCAAAGCTAATCCCGCAATGCAAACGCTGTCAGTCATTTGGCCACACACAAGGTTACTGGGCCAAAGAGCCAAGATGCGTTAAATGTGTCGGAAAACATCTTACAAAAGAATGTAAGAAGCCAGAAAATGTACAGCCAAAATGTGTTAACTGCGGTGAAAATCATCCAGCCAATTACCGTGGATGCATTGTAGCTAAAGAATTACAGAAAATGAGATTAAATGCTACAAAGCAAAGCAGTTTACCTAAGAAACCAACAAGAAACAATCAACAAGTAAGCAACCAAAAGCTTAATAGAACCGAATCATTAATAACTAAAGATAAAAGCTACAGTCAAGTAGTATCTGGTAATTCAAATCACAATAGGAACGAAAAAAAGACAACTCAGCAAAATATGCCAGTAGAGCAAACATTACAACTAATCTTAACACAGCTAAGTGAACAAAAGCAGATGCTCAAAAACTTTAATGAGCGATTAAATAGGCTAGAACATAGCAATAAAGGAGCTATTCCAAAGCAAAGAAATGGCTACTAATCTTAGAATAATGACATGGAATGCTAATGGACTTTTGCAACATCAACAAGAACTGCAAGCGACTGCTAGACCTAGACATTGATAAGATTGATGTATGCCTAATATCAGAAACACATTTCACCAATCAATCATATATCAAATTTAAAGGCTATAAAGTATATCATACCATACATCCTGAAAATGCTGCTAAAGGTGGTAGTGCCGTCATAATTAAAGAAAATATCTTGCATCATCAAGAATTAGAATATAAGACTGAAGAGATTCAAGCTACATCTGTAAGCGTAAAAACCAAAACTTATCAAGTCTCCATAACGGCATCTATAGCCCTCCAAAACACTCAATCAAGAAACATCAGTATTTAGACTTTCTGCGTAAACAAGGGAATAGATTTATAGTGGGGGGAGATTTCAATGCAAAACACACCAACTGGGGGTCTAGACTAATTACAACCAAAGGAAGGGAGCTACTAGAAGCAATCAAAGAAAGTGAATGTGAATATCTATCAACTGGCAAACCAACATACTGGCCAACAGACCAAAATAAAATACCTGATCTTATTGACTTTTATATTATCAAAAACATATCCTCCAGATATCTGCAAATTGAAGAAGGATGGGATATGAACTCTGATCACTCACCAATATTGCTAACATTAAGTGAGAGTATAATTAAAAAAGAAAACAATCCAATGTTGGTAAATAAATTTACTGATTGGGAAAGCTTCAAGATTTGCCTTGAAGAGAAAATTAATCCAGCAGTTCCATTAAAAAATGAAATGCAATTAGAACAAGAAGTGGAGAAGTTTGTTAATGATATCCAAACCACAGCATGAGAAAATAGTCCTATATTAAACCCTAGAGTAGCAGGAAATAACTACCCTAAAGAAATTAGACAACTGATCACAGAAAAAAGAAAACTTACAAGGGAAGGTCTTTTGGGCGCCGCCTCCGATTTCGTGCTCCTTTTAATATGTTATTCTACATCAAAATCTAAGAGACACGTATTTTTTTTTATCTGCCGATAAACGGTTTTAAGGGGTGAAATCAGTCCTTAAAGTTTGTACGTAAATGGTGTTCTTTCCAAGTTTCGCATACATATGTAGGGGTACTTCACCCCTTACAAGGCCTTTATTCGAGAAACTTTTTTTTGCTCTTTAAGGCACAATTAGTGCCATCAAAATATACGCATTAGTTTTCTCTCCATAAGAATTTTGTAAATTCCAACCCTTATAACTTTTCTCCCTTTCACCCTTTCAAGATGCGACTAGGTGCATTTTTCATCATTTTTCACCAGAATTAATTTCCATTTGGTCGCTGTTGAATATATCGACTGTAGATATGCGAAACTTCGAAACAACATCATTTAGGTACCAACTTTAAGGGCTGATTTCACGCCTTAAAACCGTTTATCGGCAGATAAAAAAAAATACGTGTCTCTTAGATTTTCATGTAGAATAACATATTAAAAGGAGAACGAAATCGGAGGCGGCGCCCAAAAGACCTTTCCTTGTTAGAAGGAAATGGCATCAGTCAAGAAATCCCGAAGATAAGACTAGATTAAATAATGCTGCCCAGCATCTAGAAAGAGAGATTCAGCAGATCAAAGATGAATCTATGAATACTTACCTGAGAGAACTAACCAATGATAACAGTACTGATTATTCTCTTTGGAAGGCTACCAAAAGACTTAAAAGACCTATAATACAAAACCCTCCAATTAAACAAGCTGACGGGAACTGGGCTAGAAACAACATCCAAAAAGCAGAAACGTTTGCAAATCATCTAGAACAAACATTTAAACCAAATGAAGACCAAGAAGGAGAACCAGACTGGGATGAACCATTTCAAGAAGAAGAACCTATTAGACTAACATCACCTAAAGAGGTTTATACTGAGATAAAAGAAAATATTAACCCGAAAAAAGCCACTGGTTTTGATCTAATAACTTGGGAAATACTGAAACAGCTTCCAAAAAAAGCTATAGTTAAATTAACATACTTAATCAATGCTTCCTTCAGATTAAGATATGTTCCCAGATTTTGTAAGATGGCTGAAGTTATAATGATACCCAAACCAGGAAAACCTCCTCACGGAGTAACATCTTACAGACCGATATCATTACTGCCTGTAATATCAAAACTGTTCGAAAAACTCCTTCTAAAAAGAATAAAACCCATAATTGAAGCCAGGAGATTAATACCAAATCATCAATTTGGATTCAGAAATAAACACTCTACAATAGATCAGGTATACAGAATAACAAACATAATAGAAAGATCGCTAGAAGAAAAAATGGTCTGTTCTACAATATTTTTGGATGTAGCACAAGCATTTGATAAGGTGTGGCATGGACTAAGTTATAAACTAAGAAAATACCTACCGAAACAGTATTCTGCAATCTTAGAATCTTACATCTCTGAAAGATATTTTAGAATAAAGCAAGAAGAAGCATATTCAGAACTAAAACCAATTAAAGCTGGCGTACCACAAGGAAGTGTATTAGGCCCGGTCCTGTACCTCTTATACACATGTGATATACCACAATCAGAAAACAGTACTATTGCTACTTTTGCTGATGACACCGCTATATTATCAGTAGGAAGAAGCAATGAAGAAGCGACTGAAAAACTACAAACAGCAGTCAACAGAATAAATAGCTGGACTAAAGAATGGAAAATTAGACTAAATGAAACCAAATCTATACATGTTATCTTTACCAATAAAGTATGTCAACATATACCAGTAAATATCAACAATACTACAGTACCATAACCAAATAAGTATTTATGCGATAAATAAATATTTATCGTAATTAACAGAAATTGTTACTTTTAGACTGGGGCTAGCATTGAAGCGACTGAGCCTGCTGAAAATTTAGAAAAAAGAGCTTTTTAACCAAAGTTCTTAAATAGTATATTATATACCAAGGGGCAAAAGTGTATCATTTAATCCCGAGAGTGAGTTTGTTGCCCGAGGGCTTCGCCCGAGGGCAACAACCACTCGAGGGGCTAAGGCACTTTTGCCCCGTGGTATATACGCTATTTTTTGCAATTCAGACACCATAATACCATGAAGAGTGGTAAAAATTTGGAAAACGCCAATATCACAATTTAATTTAATTTAGGAAAAAACGAGGATTTTGAAACAATTGTAACGAACCGTTTTTCGGTACGCCCTGGACTGGTTTTGGGGACGGCGCGTGTGTCCACGTCCAAGCGGAATGCCACTGACCAGCTGTGTGCGGTCAGTGCGTGCACACACCGCGCTGGTCCGAAGAGTCTGGCCAGCCGGTCGAGGAGTAGGGACAGATAAGAAGTCCCTATAAATTGGACGACGCGACGGCAACGGAAAACGAAACTGACATTTCTTTTTCCCCTTCAAGGGGTTTTTTCTTTCAACTGGATTTAGTTAGTATTAGTTAACAATAATGTAACCTAACTTGGACTGAAGAGGCTGTAAAGCCTAGATCGGTCCAATGCAGGATAGATTTAAGATCAATTAAAATGTAATATCTTAAGAGATCTGAATAAATACGTTTTTGACTTGACTTGACTTGGCAACGGAAACCATTCCTTTCCTGAGTCCCCTCTTGGCAGCTCGTTGGCATCCAGAGATACTTCGTTCTATTAGTTGGCTCAGCCGCCTGGAATATTCTTCCCCCTTCGTTGGTTAGTTGACCGTCGAGGGTTTGTGGATCGTTGTGTATTCCTATTGTTGTATGAAAGGGACTCTGCCTGTGAAGCTTGTGGCTTTCAGCAGAGGTGTGAAAGATCGCTGTGTAGTTCTGTGCGGCTTTGTGGCTGCCAGGCACATTTTTGTGTGTGTTCTCCACTGTGGTCCGTAGTCGACTGGAGACAGTGTGTAGTACCCGCTCTTGTAGTGGCGAACCGGATAATTGAGTTCCGTTGGCGGTTCGTTGACCACCCGGACGTGCTTGTGAGTCCTTGTATATTGTGTACATAGTGTTAGCTAGTTTTAGTTAGAAATTAGTTAGTATTTAAGTATTTATTTATTTATTATTATTTATCATCTGGAAGCGAGCATTTGTCTCTTCCAGTGGTGTGGAATAAATATTAATTTCCCCTTAGTTTTGTGTATTTTGTCTCACCACTTTGGTGAGTGGCGCCCGAGAACATTGTCCAACTCCTGCCATAGCGTGAACCCGTTTCTCTGGCCAGCTAACCCCCGGGCCATTCTGGTTTTTGCCAGAAAATACGTTACATTTTCTGGCACCCGAGCAGGGACACTAATAAACAGATCGAGTTGGTTATTGGAAAAAAACCTACCAGCAGGGTAGTATTAGTATTTGGACAAGTGATCACCGGACTTGATAGTCGCTACATCACACCTAAACCGTGAGTCCGTTGGTCATTGCTGATATCATCAATTCCAGGGGCCTTTATATTTTTTAAAGTCTTTATTATTTTCCCAATGTCGTCCGCCGTAATCTCAACCCTTTCGCTGGTTTCTTCCGTCGGTGCGTTAAATACTAAAGCATTTTCTTCTTCTTTATATAGTTCTTTAAAGTATTGTTCCCATCTTGCATTATTGATGATATTTATTTTTACAGTCTCATTCACCTCCATTTTGCTATTTCTTAACATTTTCCAGATTTTCTTTTGTGCACCGTACATGTCGTGCTCCATATCTTTTGTGTATTTTTCCCAGTATATTTCTCTGATTTGTCTTATTTTCTGGTTGGCGGCATAAATTCGCTGCATTTAATTACTTTTTCAACAGGATTTTAAACATTCCCCTTAATGAAGACAGGTTTAATAAAGAATTTGAAACCATTCTACAGTTGGCTAAAATCAATGAATTTGCTATCAGTTCCATTCATAAAATCTTCAATCGTGTAAAAATTAAAAAAGACCCTTTGTATATTAAAATAAATAATACAACTAATGTAAACTATAGAAAATTTACTTACAACCCGTTTATTAATAATATTTCTGATTTCATGAAAGGCCAGACCAGCCTTCACATCAAATAATAAAATATTCAACATCCTAAATAACAATGACATCAACAAAACTGATAAATGGTCAAAATCAGGAGTATACAAAATAAAATGTGACGACTGTGTAGAAACATTAAACAACGAGTAAAAGAGCACAGAAAAAGATTAGATTCACATTTTAAGCAACACCTAATTAATAATAATCATCACAGTAGTAACGATAACAATATAAAAATGCTGCATAATATTAAAAAGGGCATAAAAATGGACCTCTTAGAATCGTATGAAATTCACAAACATCAAAAGAGAAATGAAATTCTACTCAATGACCACATTGACTTGAATTTCGAGCCAGTTTTCAAATTCCTGAGATATCTCCCTTAACTGACAAAAATTCCTTCCCTATCATCTTAAGATACTAGTCCTGATGTTGTTGCCAGGCGTATAAAACGACAAAAGATCTATAAAATAATTATTTATTGATAATATCAAAAAATCAAGATATATACAAAAATCCAAATAATATACATATTTGAAAATCCAGTTTAAGAGATTTGGTATAAATAATAATAATTGCTTACAAACTTATCATTAGTTCATAATCATACATGTGTGTTGAATTCATTCATCGAAAAAATTGTTATATAGTATTTTGTTTAAACATTTTAAAGTGTATGTCTTACAATAGTGTCTTATACAACTGAACTGTTACTGAGACTCAGTTAAATGTTCTTATCATTTTAATCTTTTTGACGTAAGTGTTTTACATCTAGTTTAAAAAAAATAACTGTATTATTAATAACATTTACTGTATTGGTTTTTGTAGTAAGATTCACTTCTATCTATTATTTCGTTAATTCTTTCTTGTATAATCATTGCTAGTATACCACATATTGGAGATAATCCTGAACTTTGTACGAATTCGGAAACACAAGAAATGATCACCAGCTTTCCAATTTGAATAGATTCGGCAATGAAAATTAACAATTTCCTACTCTAAAGAAATAAAACTTTATATCCATAAGGTGTTAGATTTTTATTTGAAAAACTTTCATTGTTTTGATAAAATATGTGAAACTTTAGAAAATAAGATGACATGTTACCGGTGAACATCTTACGAAATGTGTCACAGATTGTTTCTGAAAGAGTGAAAAAAAGACGGCTTCAACACACACACACGACCCGTCAAATAGCAATTTACGAGATGCACAATAACTTCTCATTGAGGTGTTGGACAAAGGTGATTAGATTGATGCACTCCATACCACTAATGAGACTATTGAGACCTGTATTTTTAGAAAATATGTTATGTTGTTTGAATACTATCCAAGTGTCGTCTTTTAATAGGTGAAGAAACGAAAAACCATCAAATTGTTTTCTTGAAATATCAAATGAACCATGGGCTCCCAATGTATGGAATTTTTTATTGACCCATCCGTGGCTAAATAAATTTATAATAATGTTTTAGTTATCCTCCATATAACCAGATACTAGTAGCATTATTGAAAAATGTTGTAGTTTAAGTTATTAAGTTAAGATGACGTGCTCATGTTTCTGACAAATGTGAAAAATGTGTACGAAAGTTTAAAAATCTGTAAAATAAAGTATAAATATAATTCAACTGTATTGAGGCAGTGGATAGAACCTGTGTAGAAGTTTGCATTGTGATAAGGAAGAATTTTCCCGCTGAAACTGAAGTGCCCTTCTGGGCCATTTGCATCATTATTACCAATTGTTTTCGTATTAATAAATCTGAACAGTCATACCATTTCGACATATAAATAGTGGAAACTGTCCGAGATGCCTAAAAATTTATTAAAAATTTGTTTCTAAGATGAAATGCTTTAACAAACATTCACCTCTTGTGCGAGTTGTGATGCTGGCCAACAATGCAATATCACAATTATAGTTGCTATAGATATTATACCAACTATACTTTTAATTGCGTTCACATTAATGGTCCTGAAAATGTCACAAATTTATTATTCTGCCAACAAGTCTCATAGAATTTTATTTACTGTTTCGATAATTGTAAAAGTTCTGCAATTATAGCTGCTACAAGAATAGCTAATTCAAATAGAACATTAGCTTGGTTGAAACGATTGAAAGTCTTCAAAAAATCCAGCAGAAAATTATGATGGTCGATAGATGATTTCATTGTTGATTGACAATTTGAATTGAAAACTGTTAATTGCAAACGGTCGTTGAGGATTTTAAATTGTAATGTTAACAGACTTATTAACGAAAATGTGAATATATTGAAGGCACCTTGTATTGTTGCCGATATAGTAGCAAGTACTGAATCGTAAATGCAGAATAAGGGAAAAGGAAAACTATCCGGAATATAACAAGGTACAGGTAGATCACCGGATACAAACAGTCGTAAAAGAAATAGGAAATTAGCAAAACCTATAAGTTTGGTGAATATTTTGATAACATTCTTATAAAATTCCAGTTGTTCTTGATATTTTATTTCAAGCTCGTCGATTTCATGTTTATATGACCAGAATTTCTCTACATCCTCTATCAATGTTCTCGCTTTGTCTTTGTTGAAAACCAGTGTCAACAGTTTAAGACCTGGCTGAAAAAATAAATAGATTTATTAATCTTGTAATAAACAAAAACTATACTTTTACCGTCCAAACAAATACGAGGGACTCAATTGTTTCAGACAACAAAGTTAAATCAAAATTTTCAAACAAAATACGAAGGAATATCAGATACAACATCAAACCATACATAATGAGAACACTAATAATTTTCAATTTATTATATTTTTCCAATGGATTCAGGCCGACGATTTGCAATGGAAATAAACTGAAATCAATTAATTCCTTGTAGTCAGTCATCTTGTACTCTTGTCAATGTCTGAAAATCTACTAGCATTGTCAGACTGATCTAACGTCAATTATATACGTTAGTTGAATAATAACGAGTTATAGTTGCTGAAAAGGCAGGCCTATTATTATCCTTTTTTTAAGTTGATCAAGTGGGTGGTTTAGCTTTCCGATGGTTACGCCCAAGAATTTCCGATATTTCACAATTTAATTACAAGGGATGGTTATTAATATTTCACTACAACTTGTACGTTAGTCGCATTTACTTTATCTTTCTATTCTATCTGAATCAACCAGTTTAATTTCTGCCACCGAAATGAATTGTTGAGTGTATGTCTACAGAGTGCAGGCTGATTGTCGCCTGTCTCTAGTCGAATGTATTGACAAAAAAACTAAACAGAACGGTATTAACGTTTTTTTTTTGTGCAATAATTTGGCATTTCAGTAATTGATTGGAAGGTGAAACTAATTCAAGTTATATTAATCGTTTACACAAGAATCTTTTTGATGGTAATGAAGGTAAAGAATTCTTTAGTTTGCCCGTTAATCATAATATAGCACTGAAGGAGCAGACGAACGGTGGATGAGATTAGTGAAATTAAAAAAAAAAACTTTTAATGTCCGACCTTGTATTGTTGTTAATCATTCTGCGAATTCATTGAGATATTGTGCCATTATGTTTCAGTGGAATGAAGAGCGACTATGTGAAAATGGTGGCGGCGCCGGGCGAATCTGCTTTTCAGTAAAAACCATCAATTAGGTATACGCTGCTAAGGCTAACACAATGTTTCCCTTTGTTTTACCTTTTTATGCAATTTTAGTTTGTTGCTAATGGTGGCTTTGCATCGAAACTAGTGCAGTGATAGAAATAAGCTATTTGATATTTAAAAATGCTGTTATTTGCTTGTCTTCCTAAACATTAGAAAAAAAACTTAACGTTAACGAAATTCTGAAGCATACAGATTGCTAAGACAATTGTTGCATAATTAGTTTTATCTACTCATATATTCATACAAGTGTTGTACGGCAAGGTTTCAATAAAGTACAGCCTACTAACGACGTCCAAATTCTGTATTTTATACTTCTTTATAGCAATTTACCTCAGATGAAGAACGTGTGACAATGGTAGGTGATCCCGCTCAAACAGCTATCAATCGGCATAACAACCAATTGTTTGCAATAAATAAAATTTGAATGAATAAAGTGTGTTTTGCCGTCCTCTCTCTCCGGTCGTGCAGAAAATGCATGCAATAAACCCTTAAACAAATTGCAATATAATACATAAAAGGAAAAGGATGAATATGGGGATTTGTTATCTTATCACTAAAATACAGAAATGTATGAATCGTAGGGATCGAGTTTCCAAATCTCAAATTATGTTTTTGGTTATAATTCTCCCTTGAGGTGATAAAATTTCGGTATATAAATTGTCGTGAAGCACTGTTCTTCCTAAACAATTTAACTAAAAATACATCAATTCAAGGACACCAAACTAGTTTCGAGCATTTTGCTCATCTTCAGTGGCTTACTGTGGTAAGATACAAACACTTAAACAGATAAACATCTATAAAAATTTAAATAACAAGGTACGTCAATTG
>JAZBHA010001233.1:0-14238 GCA_037464855.1 Iselma pallidipennis | reverse complement strand
AATTACTATAACACGAATGATAAGTGGCTTTTTGTAAAGCTAAGAAGGAAATACCTAGACAGCAAGGAATAAAGCTGTAACTAAAGAGACGGCTTGGATACTACAAAAAAAAAGGAAACGCAATACACCGGAGAAAAAAAACGCAAATTATTGAACAGCGCAGCGAAAACAACAAATAAGTAAACAACAAAAATCTCCGCCGATATATATATATATATATATACAAAACACAAAGTGAACCAATTACTATAACACGAATGATAAGTGGCTTTTTGTAAAGCTAAGAAGGAAATACCTAGACAGCAAGGAATAAAGCTGTAACTAGAGAGACGGCTTGGATACTACAAAAAAAAAAGGAAACGCAATACACCGGAGAAAAAAATCGCAAATTATTGAACAGCGCAGCGAAAACAACAAATAAGTAAACAACAAAAATCTCCGCCGATATAAAAGATTACACGTTGCTAACGAATCAAGGTCCAAATTATTAGTAGAATTTTTAATTAAAATTTTAATGGACATGATTGATGATTCATGGACTCACTGATTAGTTCAGTGAATATAAATGCGCTGTGGTTATTATATAGTTAGTTTCTTGTTTAATAAAAGATTTCTCAAGATAAATAGTTCCTTTTTATATAGGTACGTGTATACATATATAAAATATTCCATACGTTACAACCTGTCCCAGCTCTGTTACTTTAGTCACAGCGTGGGGTATAAAGTAACAGTCGCTCTTTCTAGAAAAAACGGTGATCACCTTTTCAATTAACTAGCCAGTTCACAATTTCTGCACTGTTTTATGTAGTTCGAGATGTCAACCTAATTTAGAAAATGATAGAAACAGTTACTCCATGTTACTTACGATATTTATCGCAATGAACAAAAATTGTTAGTTTTAGCCCCGGTCTCCCCTTTAAGCGACTGAGCCTGCTGAAAATGTTATTAAAAAAACAGTCTTTTTAACCAAAGTTCTTAAAACTTATTTATTCAAATGGGTATGTTTCTTTCTATCATTTTAATTAATTTAATCATTGTGAATATGTATATGTACCTGTATTTGTAGATCATACGCCAAACAATACTACATACATATATTTCAATTTCTTTGCATTTTTATTAATTGTATATTTATTTATCTTAGACATTTCAAAAAATTTTCTTTCCGTATGTGAACGATCTTTGAAGTCCGGTTCTGTCATAAGCATACCAGATGCACTATTTGTAGAGTTTGCGGTTTTTTGATCGACAGCACCGTCATACATAGATGATTTACGTTCAAAAGCCATTCTAAAATATATTGTTACAGACTATACTTATAAATACAACACTTTGAATTCACCATGCTACCGCAAAAACAGGGAGCAGGTACACGCTTCCCATTCAAGAGAGTTTGTAGTTTACGCTCAGGTGTGCTGCAAGAACAAATAATTTCGTAATTATTGTATTCTGTCAACTAAGCGTTCTTGCAGTATACGTCGCCTTCCAGTAATTAAAAAGAATTGGTCAATTAGTATCGAGCGATCGGAGAGAGTGGTCAAGCTCGGTCCTCCAGATATGTAGTTATTCAAATATATAAATATAGATTAATATCAAAATAGTGTTATAATACACCACAACCTCCACACTCTCCTTTACACAGGTACTAGAATTTTGTGAAAAACGGGCATTTTGAAACAATCTAGAGAAAGAAACTATTTAAAAGTTTATTTTCGGTAAATTTATAAAGTTTGAAAAAATATTCATACATTCAAGAGTTCTTTTATGGCAAACATCTCGGTCGTTTTTGTGTTCCTCCTAAGAAGGACCAACTGAACAAAGTCCTCCAGATTCTGGCAAATTTTAAGGAGTAGGGACATTTTTTGAATATGTAACACGCTGTCATATCAGAAGAGAACAATGGTCACTCCTCCTACTTTTACGAAATTTCGTGTGATGTGAACGTTTACTGCTCTCGATCTGCAGAATAAAGGCCCAGAGGTCCCACAGGAAAAGTGGAATAAGTAAGTGTTGAAAGTTTGGACAAAATTCGGATAGCATTTTCGTAAAAGTCAACTTGTTTCTGTTATTTGATTTCAGTCTTACGCTCTTCGTGCTTATAAACTTGGGAAATATGGTGTAAATTCGTCTAGTTAAAAAAACACTTACAATTAGTATACAAATTGGTTACATTGTTTTTATTTATGTATATATTTTTTTGTAGATATCCCTAAAGGAGATTTGAAGCTAACGTGTAACGCAAAATGACTTATTGTTAGTAATGAAAAAGTTATATCTTCTGTCCAATAAGATCGACATGGAAGCCAACAGTTTCATGCATGTTTTGGTCAATTTCACATCAGCTAGATAATGTTAACACTAGAAACAGGTTGAATATTTAGTGCAATGTTCGTAAATGTCTTTGAGATTAATTTCAATAATGTGTATATTCAGTAATTATTTAGAAAATAAATATAATTGAAACTCTTTTAATCGTTTGCATATGAAAATTGCTTGATGGTGATGGAGCTAAGAAAATTTGTATTTCAACTGGTAATGTTGCTGATAATTAAATAAACGTTAATGTGGATATAGTCATGACGCGGACTCGAACTGAAGTGGAACGTATTTTATTTGACTGATAAAATTAGGAAGCCTATGGAGAACTTGTTACCATCTTTAGAACTGGTGGTTTACGAGTACAAAATTCTTAATTTCATTCGTTATTTATTTCCATTCGAAACATACTAGGTGTCGTGTATGCCCAATAAATGAGTAGAAGGGTGGAGGCGTCTTCCACTAGAAAAAGTAAAGTGACAAGGTGTTGTTGATGATGGTTTGGTGGTAAAATTAGCCCACCAATAAGAAAATGCTATGTCTTCTTATTTCAAATATTCAGATTATATGAGAGAAAATAAATTATTAGAGTACTCGATACAAGTGTAGTTTAATTGTTGTACTTTTAAGTATTATTGTAAGGATAACAAAAGGCACAGATACATTGGCCAGAACTACAACTTGTTTAAATGACTGTGTTGCGCCCGAAATTGGCTCCTTATTCAGGACTCTGAAATATAAAAAGAAGACCGAAGTAAAAGAATTATTCAGTTGGATTCAAACGCAGCTCTACATCTTTATCTTCATATTTTAGGAGTTACTTGGCAGTTAAAATCAATTCAAACGGAATCCATATCTTTATCTTCATTTTCAGCTTCTCCCCACTCATTTACAGCTGACAAACTTGGCCAATAGTAGATAAGTTCACATAGCAAAAGACAGGGATATAAAATTGCATAGGAATAAGGATCGATATATGATTTAAATGTCCCGTTCAAGGTTGATGGGCGGAGCAAGCAAATTATTTAAGAGTGAGCACACTTGAATTGAAATTTCCTTATGGATATCCATAAAGAGTGAGAAGAAGATAAAGATAATGGGTTGCGTTTGAATCTAACTGATTATGTGTTACTGTATAGTGTGGGTCGCTGCCCCGCGCCTGACTTGTGGCTCAGTCCTTACTGCACTTCGGCCCCTACTGTATACATAGTTGTTGACTATTTATTAATTATAAACAAACAAAGCCACATGATTGTCAGTCACAGAGGTCCATGCACATTGAAGCGCCGCCAAGACCATCGCTCTTCGCACAGACGTCTCAAACCATAATTGTACATGGAAAAGGTTGATAAACTTTATTTCTATTAAATGTGTCATATGGTAGTTAAAAATCTATAAATAGCAAATGCAGTACTAGTCCATGCTCATAACTACTGGCTATTATCTGGTTTATTATAAATATTTGTTCATTTGTTGATCTGTTGGTTCTAAAATCTGCTTGATATTCCCCAAATTCACTTCTACTAATTCCTTCGTTCTTTCTTGAGAACTCATTGCTAGTATACATATGTAGTGAAAAAAACGGCTACTATCAGTGTTATTATTATTATTTGGTATTATTATTATTATCAAATTTCTATAAATTAATCTTATTGTAATTTCAATATTTTATTAACACATAGAATTGTGGAAAATTAACGCAAAATGACTGAAACAGTCATTCAAGAAAAATTATAAAATTATTATTCCAGAATCGCCTTCCTGTTGAAATTTCTATTATTTCGACGAGTTTTCCCGAAAACGAATCGCCATTGTGAATTGTTCTAATCAACCCGATGGGCAGGCCAGCCGATAAGCTACTGTTCTCCCATTAAAATTTTCTGCAATATTTATTTCACAATTTCTTTTGGAAAATGAAAAAAAAATTAAACAAAACATGGCCAGCTATACGTATTTTTGCACGTAGAATACGAATTAATAATAATTGATTTTTGACTACTATTGGTGTACAAATTTAGAAATTGATATTAGTTTCCTATAGATCAATATTTGCAAAAGGGCCATTCTCACCACTCAAATGTAGCTTGGTCGTCACCATGCATTCTCAATTTTTTTCCAATTGTTTTTCAAAAACAACGGAAATATGATGCCACAACGTGTACAACGTATTACCAAAATCTAGGATCAATTTTGATTCCGTTTCGAAAAAGTCACCGTTAGAGACTTTCGCAATATGGAGATTCAGAATTTTGTGGCTGTTGAAGACCTACTGTGCATCAATTCCAAAGGTTTTTGCAGAGAATTTGGACCGTTATTTATCGAGCAAATAGGAAAAGTCTTATCATATTATACAAGGGGCCTAATGTATAAGCTACAGCGGTAATACTAAACCGTTTTTTTACAAATTCGGAAACACAAGAAATTATCACCACCTTTCGAATTTAAATGCATTCGGTAATATAAATTAACTATTTATTACTCCACAAAACATGCGTTGATAAGATATGGGAAACTTTAGAAAATAGGATGCTATCTTACAATTAGTGTTGAACTCAAAATGTGTAACCGTTTGTTTCTATAAAAGCAAAAACACGGCGTGTGAAATAGCAATTTCCGTGATGCAATAACTTCTCATGGCTATGAAAATATTGAACAAGTGTAATTAAATTGATGCACCATTTATGAGGCTAATGAGATCTGCATACTCATAGAACATCGCTATGTTGACTGGATACTATTCAAGTGTTGTTCTTGAATGTGCCATAAGCCTTTTAATAAGTGAAGAAACGGAAAATGATCAAATGTTTCCTTGAAATACTGAATAAACTACGTTTTCCCAGTGGATTTTCCATTATCTCTTCTGTGTCTAAAAAAGTTTGAAATAGTTTTATAGTTATCCTATATAGAAGCAAACAGTAGTAGCATTTACATCAGGAAATTAATGACAGATGTTGTAATCCAAGCAATTAAGTTAAGATTATATGCCCACATTTCCGACAAATGTGAAAAATGTGTACGAAAGTTTAAAAATCTGTAAAATAAATAATAAATATAATTCAACTGTATTGAGTCAATTGATAGAACCTGTGTAGAAGTTTGCATTGTGATAAGGAAGAACTTTCCCGCTGAAACTGAAGTCTCCTTCTGTGCCATTTGCATCATTATTACCAATTGTTTCCGTATTGATGAATCTGAACAGTTGTACCAATTTGACTCATATATAGCGAAAATTGTCCGAGATGCCTGAATGTATAATAAAAATTTGTGACTAATACAAAACGATTCAAAATAGACATTTACCTCTTGTGAGAGCTGTGATGCTGGCCAGCAGTGCAATCCAACGAGCCCAGTTGCTATACATAATATAACAACTATACTTTTAATTGCATTCATATTAATGGTTCTGAAAATGTCACAAGTTTATTATTTTGCCTAAAAGGCTCATAAAATATTACTTACCCTTTTGATAATTGTAAAAGCTCCGAAATAATAATTCCAAGGAAAACAGCTAATTCAAGTAAAAGATTCACTTGATTGAAACTATTGAAAATCTTCAGGAAATCCAGCAGAAAATTATGATGTTCGATACATGATTTAATTGTTGATTGGCAATTTGAATCAAAATTTAGGAATTGCAACCGATCGTTGAGTATTTTAAATTGCAATGTTAACAGACTTATTAACGAAAATGTGAATATATTGAAGACACCTTGTATAGCCATCGATATAATGGAAAGCATTGAACTGAAAATACAGAATAAGGAAAAAGGGAAACTATTTGGAACATAACAGAGCACTGGTACATCACCTGATATAAATAGTCGTAACAGGAATACGAAATTAGCAAGAACTACAAGTTTGCTAAACATTTTTATAACATTCTCATAAAATTGCAGTTGTTTCCGATATTTTGCTCCAATCTCGTCGATTTCATGTTTACATGACCAGAATTTCTCTACATTCTATATCAGTGTTTTCGCTTTGTCTTTGTTGAAAATCAATGTCAACAGTTTAATACCTGGCTGAAAAAACAAAAATAAATAGACTTAATAATTTACTAAAAAAAGAAACGATGCTATTACTGCCCACACAAATGTGAGAGATTCAATTGTTTCAGAGAACAAAGTTACGTCAAAATTTTCATACATAATACGAATAAATATTAAACACAACATCAATGCATATAAATAAGAAAACTAATAATTTTCAATGTATTATATGTTTTAAGTGGATTCAGTCCCACAGTTTGCAATGGAAATAAACTGAAATCAATAATTTTCTTGTAGTCAGTCATCTTTTACTTTGGTTGACGTCTAAAATTGTACTAACATTGTATTTATTCCTGATCTGATAGAAGTTATATATACCTACACCTATAATCAAATAATGACGAGACATAATCACTGAAAAGACAAACCTTTTTTTTTGAATTAATCAAAAGGAGGGTTTAACTTTTAAATGGCAACGCCATTACTTTTTTTCTTATTTAAAATAACCAGCTTTGACATCATTAAATATGCTGTTTGTGCCGCCCGAATGGAGTGTTGAGAATATGCGTGAAAAATTGTGTGCAGATCGATTATCTTTGGTGGATCTACCATTCGTTTTCAGTTTCTGTAAGACAAGTGGAGTTGAAGTGACACACTAGCTAGAACAGTTAATTTACTAAGAAGCTGACGATCTAAGTTTCAGTTTAGTATGGAGACAAGTGTGAAAATTACCAAAGTAAGCTGAATATGGTGTAAAATCCTTTAATAATAAAAATTTAGGAAGTACGGTGGTTACATTATTTTCATTTATTTATCTACTTGTTTGTCTATTTACAGAGGTCCTCAACGGAAATTTGAAGCTAGTACATGATATAAAATGACATAATATCCAATAATATTTACATGAAAATTAATAATCTCATATGTGTTTTAATGAACTTCAGTGCATATGTGCAATTGTAGCAACTGTCTCGAAGATTTATTTCAAGAATTTGTATTTTCACTAAATGATTAGAAAATATCATAAATATGGATGAAATTCTGTTAATCGTTTGCATATGGAAATTTTTTGATGGTGATGAAGTTAAGAAAAGTCATATTTCAACTGGTGATGTTGTTGATAGTTAAATAAATGGTAATGTGAGTATAGTCTTGAAGCGGACTCCAGCTGAAGTGGAACGTAGGTTGAAATCATTAAATACAAAATAGTTTTCTCAATAACAGATTTTATTTGATTGTTAAAATTACTAAGCCTATGGAGAACTTGTTACCTCCCTTAGAATTGCTGGTTTGTGACTACAAAATCCTTAATTTCATTCGTTATTCATTTCCACTTGAAACACACTAGGTCTCGTGGATTCAGAATAAATGAGTAAAATGGTGGATGCGCCGGGACAACGCCTTCCTGTAGAAAAAGTAAAGTGACAAGGCGTTGTTGATGATGAATTGGTGGTGAAATTAGTCCACCAATAAGAAAATGCAATGCCTTCTTCTTTCAAATATTCAGATTATATGACAGAAAATAAATTATTATTGTACTCGATACACCTGTATTACAATTGCTGTATCTTTGAGTATTATTGTGAGGGTAATCAATGTCATAGATAAATTAGCCAGAACTACAACTTGTTTAAATGATTGTGTTCAGCCCCAAATTGGCTTTTTATTCAAGACTCAGAAATATAAAAAAAAGATGATATTCTCCAGATTCACTTCTACTACTCCACCCATTCTTTCGCAAAGTTCCTGGGAATTCAGAAACACAAGAAATGATCACCAGCTTCCGAATTTAAATAGATTTGGCAATAAAAATAAACAATCTCTTACTCGAAAAATAAACTGTGTACACACTAGTGTTAAATTTTTATTTAAGGATCTTTTGTTTTATTGATAAGATATGCGAAAACAGGATGAGATGCTACAGTTGACAAAATATGTGTCCGTCAGTTCATACAGAAGTGGATAAAACTGCTTCAACTTGAACTTAACGTGAGATGCACATACATGGCCCGTTAAATAACAATTACACAATAATTCCACATGGTGATTAAAGTATTGGAAAACAGGTAATTAGGTCGACACATTTTATAACATTTATGAGACTATTGAGGTCTGTATATTCGGAAAACATCCTGCGTTCACTGAATTGTGTTTGAGTGTCGTTTTTGAACGTGCCACAATTCTTTCACTTGAACTATCAAATAAGCTACGTTTTGCTGGTGTCAGAAATTGTTTATTTACTCTCCTGCGTCTAAATAAATGTAGAAAAGAATAATTTATGGTCATGCTGTATGTAAGCAGATACTAGTAGCATGTATGCACATCAGGAAATTCTTGAAAGATGTCGTAGCTTAAGCTATTAAGTTAAGAAGACGTGCTCATATTCCTGACAAATGTGAAAAATGTGTACGCAAGCTTGAAAATCTGTAAAATAAAAAGTAAATATAATTCAATTGTATTGATAAAGTTGATAAAACCTGTGTAGAAGTTTGCATTGTGATAAGGAAGAATTTTCCCGCTGAAACTGAAGTCTCTCTCTGTGCCCTTTGCATCATTATTATTAGTTCTTTGCGTATCAATAAATCTGGACAGTCGTACCAATTTGAAGCATAAATAGCGGAGATTGTTCTAGAAGACTAAGATTCCATTATAACTGTATTCATACCAAAATATTTGAAAAACCTACCTCTTGTGAGAGTTGTGACGCTGGCCAACAGTGCAATACTACGAGCACAGTTGCTATACATATTATAACAACTATATTTCTGATTGCATTCACACTAATGTTTCTGAAAATCTCACAAGCTTATTATTTTGCCAGAAAGCTCATAGAATTCTATTCACCCTTTCGATAATTGTAGAAGTTCTGAAATGATAGTTGCTATGAAAATTGCTAATTCAAGTAGAACATTTACTTGATTAAAACTATTAAAGGTCTTCAAAAAATCCAACAGAAAGTTATGATGTTCAACATATGATTTAATTGTTGATTGGCAATGTGAATTGAAATTTATTAATTGCAACCGGTCGTTGAGTATTTTAAATTGCAACGTTAATAGACTTATTAATGAAAATGTAAATATATTGAAGGCACTTTGTATAATTAAAAATAAAGTGCAAACCATTGAATTGTAAATGCAGAATAACGGAAAAGGAAAACCATCCGGAACATAACAGAGTACTGGTACATCACCTGACACAAATATGCGTACAACAAACAGACAATTAGTAGAAACCATAAGTCTGGCAAATATTTTGATGATATTCTCATAAAATTCCACTTGTTTCTGGTATTTTATCTCAATCTCATCGATTTCATGTTTACATGGCCAGAATTCCTTTAGATTTTCGATCAGTGTTTTCGCTTTGTCTTTGTTGACAGCCAGTGTCACCAGTTTAAAACTTGGCTGAAAAAATTGATACATTTATTAATTCTCTATTAAAAAAGAAATTATGCTATTACCGTCCATACTAATGCCAGAGACTCAATTGTTTCAGAGAACAAAGTTACATCAAAATTTTCAGATAAAGCCCGAAGGAATATCAGATACAACATCAATCCATACATAATGAGGACACTAATAATTTTCAATCTATTATATCCTTTAAGTGGATTCAGGCCTACGATTTGCAACGGGAATAAACTGAGATCAATTATTTTCTTGTAGTCAGTCATCTCTTACTTTGGTCGACGTCTAAAATTATACTGACATTGCAGTCATTCAGATCTGATAGAAGTTATATATCTACACGTATACATGGTTAATTAAATAATAACGAGAAATAATCACTTGAAAGACAAAGCTTTTTTCCGAGTTAATCAAGAGGAGGGTTCAACTTTTAGATGACAACGCCCAAAATGGTCGGCCTTCCTAAAAAATAATTACAAGTAACAATTATTAATATTTTATTGATATATACTAGTACAATTTCACTTAATCTGTCTGTTACTTTTTTTCCTATTTAGAATAACTAGTTATGACATTATTAGATATGCTCTTTGTGCCGCCCAAATGGAGTGTTGAGAATATGCGTGAAAATTTTTGTGTAGATCGATTATCGTTCGTGGGTCTACTATCCGTTTTCAGTTTCTGTAAGACCAGTGGAGTTGGAAGAACACAAACCAAATAATTTATTTATTTAGAAATTGGCAATTTCAATTTCTGTTTAGAACGTAGACAAGTGCGAAAATTACCAAAGTTAATAAAAATTTTTGGATGTAAGTTGGTTATATTACTTTTATAAATTTACACGTATTTATTGACATACTTATTTATTTACAGAGGCGCTTGGCGGAGATTTAATACTATTAGATAGTATTAAATGACTTATCGCCTAATAGTATTTACATGGAAGCTGATAGTTTCGTATGTGGTTAATTTCAGTTCAGTTACATAATGTTTACACTAAAAACAGATTGAATAATATGTGCAGTTTTCGTAATCACAATTTCATTAGAAGATTAATATTAATGAAATTCAATTAATCGTCTGAATGTGGGTAAAACACGTTTCAGTTTAACTGGTATTGTATTTAATAGATAGCCCTGAACGGGCCTCGATCATCTCGGTATCCAATTTTATTTTATTATTAATTCTGGGAAGCCTTTCGAGAACCTGTAACTGTCCTTGTGAATCAAATTGTTGATTTGAAACCAAAAAAATAATTATTCATTTAATTGATCATTTGTTTCTAGTTAGAATACACTCTACGTGTTGTATATTCTTAACGAATAAACAAAATGGTGGAGGCGCCGGGAGAACGTCTTCCAACAGAAAAAGCTATAACCACTAAATATACTTGATTGTTCTACATATCATATCGTTTCATACAAATTTACTGTGTTGATGCTGAAATGAGCTCATCGATGATCGATTAAAAAAATTACTAGCTTCTTCTATACTATTGGCAACCAACTAACACGACTATCAAAAGGGTACGCACAAATTCAGCAAATCATATCAGTATTTTTTATGTAACGACGTTTATAACAGCTAATCCTTTTTGTCAAGTAATTGTAAAAACACAGGCATCCTAAATTTGAAGTACGACGTCTTTCGATGTTTATGGTCCTTTGCTTAATTCAAATTAATTCAAACTAACCCAAACTGAAACTCTAACAGCCGGTTTCACCGTTTTGCTTTTAATTCATGGAGTTTGTCAGTTCATGCGTTAAAATTGTAAACAATAATATTTAATGGGTGGTTTTTATTAACATTTTACAACAAATACAAAATTGTTGCTTTCCTAATACGTGTAGATAGATGAGAAAAATAACTTTCTATTGTTGTAACAGGTAAATGAAAAACAGATCCTTCCTTCCAAGTAAAGATACATCCCGTAAATACCAAGAAGGAATATTTTTGGTCTTAGAACATACAAATATTTCCAGATGCATATAATGATTATGTATGCATCTTATATTAATATGTAGATCTCATTGCAGTAATACTTATTATTCTTAACGTACCGTCAAGTTTTTTTTTTAACATTTAAAGTTACGTGTGTGTGTGTGTGTGTGTGTGTGGGGAGGGGTGCTTTCGCACAGCAGGATTATGGTTCTCTAGTGGCCATAAATATGGAAATGTATACATCGTTGTCTATTAATTTTATTACAGATTTCTTAAGAATGAGAAGCGTTACGATTTGAACTTGACTCTGCAACAAAAATCAAATTTACCGAAATAAGTAAAAAAATAATTGATCATACTGGACTGAAGTCGAATATAAAAATTAACTTAACAAAAAAGCCAACATTATCATTAAATGGAGAAGAAGCGATATACACAACGTAGTTTCCACGACAGGTTCCTGAAAAGCATTTCATAAAGTATGAGACGTGTCCAGTTCGATACCATCTCGAAAAACTGGTCAAATCTGACAGTGAGAGGTGTAGAGTATGTGGCTTGCAAGACGAAATCTCCGAACATGTTCTGTGAAAATGTGATGCCTTGGCTCGCACAAGACTCACCCATTTAGGCTATGTGACCCTGTCGCCTGCCGAAGTGCGGAAGAACCCTTCCAAAGAAATAATTAAATTCGCAAAGAAGATATCTCGTTTTTAGGTACGAACAATAGATCAATAATGGTCGCAGCTTAGAAAGGCTGAATAGTCAAATGACTCCAGTAGTCTAATCTATTCTAATCTACGTATCCAGCAAGATGGACCATCAGTTCCTAAAGAATAAACGTAAATATAACAAAACAAAGCTATAAGGGTCTTTTATGGCTGTTATATTGTCATCTATTTTGTTGATTTCGGCCGACATCAATAAAATAGTCCTAACAAGACCTGATAGGCTTGTTTTGTTATACTAACATTGAGGATGAAAGGTTGTTGTCAGTTAAAACTGAAAATGTCTCCTGTAAAATGTAACTTTGAAATCTCCTCGACCTTTTGAAGTTCATCTTCACTCTTGAAAAGCATTTACTTGTGATTTGGTGTTGTTGCAAGTGACACTAAAGCATGTCCTTGTAATCTGGATATAAAGTTGATAAGCATGACCTCTGTAATCCACTGAAATTCCTTTTGTGTTAGACTTGAACGAGAAATGTTCCATATTACAGGTTTTGTCGAAGTGCATAGTGTTGTGCGAACGGTTGGCCAAAACCGGTAAATCATAGTCATAATCAATAAAGAAAACTCCAATTACCCAATATTTGTATAAGAAAAAAATGCAAGGGACAGGTATAATTCAACAGCCTTCGGAGTTTGGTATAGAAATGGTGGAGGAGCCGGAAGAAATTTTTATGCTTTAGTTCATCCTTGTATTTTAAAAGGCCTTGTAGCGTTTTATGCCACTTCCGATAATAAATCTAGAAGGGGAAAAACACAGGTTATCGTAGTATGCGTAAGTTTTTATTATTTATTAGTAATAAACACAACCTTAAAGTATTTCGGAGACGATTTTGCGACTTGCGTCATCGCGAGAGATACTAACACAAGAACCAAAAGCCGGCACAGACTCGTCAATTCGACTATACTTGAACATCGTTATATCGTTTTCTTGTATGATTTTGAAAGTGGAATTCACACTCACACTTCATTGTTAATAATTTATAAATACAGCTACCTTCGGTACAGTGCTGTCGGTATCATGCTACCCTTGCTCAAAGTAGAACTTTCCTTTTGTACCATTTGTATCATAATCATTAATCTTTTGCGTGTTGATAAATCTGCACAATCCACCCAATTTGAATCATAAATAGCCAAAACTGTCCTAGATGCCTACAATTCCATTCGACATTGTTTTGATGAAAAAGTTCAGTAATTGCAATTTGCCATTGAGTATATGAAATTGCAATGTTAATAAACTTATTGAAGAAAATGTGAATATATTGAATGCAGCTTGAATAAAGGCAGATAATCAGTTGAATTCAAACGCAACTCTACATCTTTATCTTTATCTCCATCTTCTTCTCACTCTTTATGGATATCCATAAGGAAACTTCAATTCAAGCGTCCCCACGCTTTGAGGATTTGCTTGCTCCGCCCAGCAAGCTTAGCGGGACATTTAAATCATATATCTATCCTTGTTCCTAACGCAAGTTTATATCCCTGCTTTTACTATGTGAACTTATCTACTATTGGCCGAGTTTGTCAGCTCTAAATGAGTGGGGAGAAGCTGAAGATGAAGATAAAGGTATGGATTTCGTTTGAATTGATTTTAACTGCCAAGCAACTCCTTAAAGATAAAGATAAAGATATAGAGTGGTTTTTGAATCCATCTGAATGCGTCTAATTGCAAATGCAGAATAAGACAGACGGCGCTACATCTGGAAACAAATTATTGGTACATCATCTGATATCAGTGGTCATGAAGGAAAACCGAAATCCGTAAGTGTTGAAAGTTTGGCAAAGATTCTGTAACGGTTCCGTTTACTCGCCTTAATTCTTTTATTACAAATTTTAGTTTTAAGTAATTTTAAGTGT